>CM017897.1:22821268-23021023 GCA_008369825.1 Triplophysa tibetana
TTCAAAATTATTATTTAGGGCGAGTGATTCATTTTTAATTGGATCAACTTATAAAATATAGATGTGAATCCTTACCCTAAAGTTGTTTCAATGAAAACCTTTGTTCAGTGTACAACTGACTGAATCGTTTAAATTATCTTTTAAGAAATGTATATTTTTTAGAAATTATAGTTTATCTATATAATCATGAGTCTAGAACAGCACAACTTAATTAGTTGAATGGGACAAGAATTAAGTGACACCATCCAAATTGAAATCCTGTTAAACTTGTCCACACACAGGCATCAAGAATCAGCAAATGACTCCCAACAATGGTGAAATGCTTCATGCTGCAATGCATTCTGGGAGTCATGGATGCGTTTTGAATGATATACCCAGAATTGTTATATACCATTGTTGAGATTCATGTGCTGATGCTAGATATTTCTGTGTCCCCACAAATAACTGAAAGGGTTCTTAAAATTCAAGATTAATTAAATTAAAATTGTGCTTCTCATGCAAAAGTTCCTCAAAAGCGTGGAAAACTCAACACAACATGAAAGTCATGAACACTTTTCACAAAACAACCAAAAACATCCAGATTATAATTTCTTCTAAATTTGACACCAGAAGAAACTCAGCTATGGCAACCAGAGAAGAGCTAATAGTAATATGCCAAGATTCAAACTGACAAACTAAAACAAACACTGTTCATAATTATGTGACATCAAACCTAACAATTATTTTCAATAAAATTTTGACAGAAATATTTTTGTTTAATTACAATATTGTAAATGTGATAAACATTATTTTCATTTTAATGATTTGAATAATTATGAACATGTTGTGGCCAAAGTCAGTTGTGGTTCTTGTGTTTCTTCTCTTTCCGTTCTTTGGTTTCTGCATCCATCAGTAATTCTGATTGTCATCACCTCATTATCTCATTCAAATAATAATAATAGTAATAATATTATAGCCTTTAAATATCCCTTTCAAATGTTAAAAGAGGTGGAAACGGCTGAAGCTGAAAGGCTCATTGTAATTTGGAGAAAGACCTTTCAATACTAAACTGTAGGAGGCTGATGATCAGAAAGACATTTTAAGTAATAGAAAATTTGACTTAAGATTTTCATACTGACTATGTATTTGTTTAAGTAAATGTATATAAAATTATAATAAGAATTTAAATATGTGAACAGTATGCCATAGGTGATGACCTAATAAAGCCTTGGAAACCTGCCAGCCTGGTAATCGAACTTGCAACCTTTGTCTCTCAAATTTGACTCTCTAACCATTAGGCCACAAATATCTTTGACCTAATAGATCAAATATTGCCCAATAAGTGTACAAGAGTACTGATATGCAATGGAGTTAAAATACTTCCCTATTAACATCCATTAACTTTTGGAAATTGTAAGGTGTGTATATTATCCAGTGATATTTGGAGATGTTTTAATAAACCTAATTCAAAGTTTATACCGTATTTTATATAAATACATAAAGTTAAACAAAAACAGTTTACATCATTTTATTGAAAGATTATTTCATTTTAAAAGGTTAATAATAAAGGTAATAAAACAATTAGTAGTGAATGCAGAATTGCGATGGGTAAGATTGGAAATGTAATTGTAATATTGCTGTAAAATTATTATATATTTTACGTAATCTGTGGTTTCACGCCCACTTGACATTCATCAAAAGTGCACACATGAGCAGCCAACACCTAAAGCTTAGAAACATTTCCTTAAAATGAAGTAACACTGGAACATAACCTGCTCCGGAGGACACACGTTTCGGTCTGCTCCTGGGGCAAAGCTGGAAGAAGAGTCAGGAGGCATGGATGCCAGGACCACTGCCACAAGCAGAGGCAACCTCAGGCTAGAGTTCGACGGAGGGCATCTGGCCATGGTGGCAAAGGAAAAAGAGGAAGAGCTAAAGATAGGTCCAAGCCACCAGTGGAGAGATGCACACGCTAATGTGCAGAAGCGAAGCCCAGAGTGCCGGGAACTTGAGTAGTCGTGGCCGTAGAAACGTTTTCCAGCTGTTGTAACCGATTCCGCTTGAACTTGCAGCTGTAAAGCGATCGGAGAGATACAGTGGAGAAAAACGGCCTTCCGCAGCTGCAGTTCTGCGGTAGCATGTCCGAGCGGTCTAAGGCGCTGGGTTAAGGCTCCAGTCTCTTCGGAGGCGTGGGTTCAAATCCCACTGCTGCCAGCTGTGGTTTATGGCCAGTTTGGGATATGAGGGCAGATTTTTCGCATCTCACTTTTATGTACCTGCAGAACATTTGAGCCAAATTGACCGGTACAGGTGTGCTTGATGGGTTGTTGATGCAACTAGCTAAATAACAATGCAGTAATCATTCAATCAAAAACAATGTGTACATATTTTATAGCCTTTAATGTGATTTTACAAATGTTTTCTTTAGAGGGACCTTTATGGAAAGCACGGCTAGATAAAAGACCAAAGATGAGCTGTCAGGGCAGTTTTTAAATCACGTCTGACTTTCCCTTACATGCCAACTCCCACGTTACCCGGTTCAGGTGTACAACGGTTCAGGTGTACTCGATGAACTGCAATATACAGGTGGTATCGCCTCCAGCCAGAGATAGGGCTGAACACCTTTGTATCAGAAAAGTGCACTGAACCCTAAGTCGACAGAACCCTGTAACCCCTTGACTGTCAGCGGCAGACCGTGCCTTTTCGAGAAAATGTGGCCGAGCGGTCTAAGGCGCTGAATTTAGGCTAAAGTCTCCTCAGAGATGTGTGTTCAATGCATGTTCTAGGTCTAGGCCCTCGGGTGGTTCTGTGCTCTGCTAGGAGCGTTTTGAGAGTAGTCTTCCGCTTACCTCCAGAGCAACATTAGCTGGTTCAGGTGTGCTTGAAGAGGGATGGACTTGCACTCACCTACTGTACTGAAATGTCTAATTTTATTTATCTGACAATTAAGGTTTTCGTAACTGAAACAAATGCATGGACTTAATAGTCTCCTTTAGAACAGAAATACATTTCCTGTCTTAAATTTGCTCTCAGTAAAGCTACAAGATCTGATTCCTGAAGAAATCGGAAATCTTCTGGGGTGTCAACTCCAAGTGATTTTAAGGGATCCTTAAGAGATTGTTTTGTTGTGATTGGAAGGTCAGGTAATATAACATCAATGGCACTGGTAATGCTTGAAATGTTCATCTCGGATTCTCCCATTTCTTAAAACAACCACATAACAATCGTTCAATTAAATAAACCTTTAGTATGAGAAAATAGAGATCAACAAACATATTCAGTGGGACATTACACTGTGTTTTAATGGAATAACCAGTTTTTCATTCATCACATATGAAGTTAAAGGATAGAAATCTGCCAGGTCATTGATATTCACACATTGCATTACTTCAGTCTGATTTGTCAATGCATGCAAATGGTATTCAGGAATGAACTTTGCTACAAACTTTCTCAGCAGAGAATGAACGACATCATCTTTTATGAGAACAAGTGCAAGTTCTCCAAACTCTATTGAGTCCATATTATTTGTCACAAGGAACTGACCTTTTTTGTATAATGTACACCTGTACATTAATTCTGCTGAGACTTTGGTTTTACAGGGAATAATATCAAAGTGCCTCACTGCATCTTTAACAAAACCACCGTACAGCTCTTGGTAAAATCCAATGCTGTTTTTTACTCTTAGAGTTGAATCACAAATTGGCCCTTCTGACAGATAGGCCTGGAACATTTGATGCCTTTAAGAGAGAGTGAAGCACAAAAATTATTCAATATCCTAGCACATCTTTTAAAGTAACTGTAATCACCCATGATTACAGGTAAACGTCTTAGTAAATTCCAGTTCTGAATAGCCTGAACAGAAAGCTTTACTCCATTGGAGCTCACGGTACATGGCTTACTCAAAGCATCAGATGCATTTTATTTAAACTGCTTAATGCGTCTATTCAAATTGAATATGTGGACCACTTTTTCTGCTTGATGAAGTACTTCAGGTAAAGGGCTAAATCATAGGAAAGGATGCCCTCAAAATGTTGTGGTCTCAAGAAGGTGTCAGGCCTGCAAACATTGAAGTAATTCAATTAATTAAAGATTGATTTCTGTTATGTTATACCTTCAACGTTTTGGTGTCCTTCAGACTGTTAAATGTCTACTGCTGAATTTAAGTTTTCAGGAGTGCGTTGAGGCCCACATGCAATTGGATCAGTTTGAAAATCCCTTTGTGTTATCCGGGAATACCTCCAGAAATATTCAAAAGCACTAACATTTTCGGTGAATCCACCGACATTGTGGGACCCCAAATTGTCACCTGCAATGCACAAAACAGTCCCTTTAACTCTTTCCCCGTCAGCCTTTTAAAAAAAAGTTGCCAGCCCATGCCAGCGTTTTTGAACATTTTACCAACGGCTCACAGAACATTTTCTGTAAAGAATATATGGACAAACAATATGTCAAATGAAAGAACAGAGTCTCAGCTTTTAAACAAAAGAAACCGTATTCTTCTATCTTCATTTGTTCGTTTTTATCACTCCGTAGATGTGGGTAGGTTTCTTCAAAAATGCATCACTTTGATTAAATCACTTTGAATAAAGATAATTAACATGTTTTATGTCAAATATTCCCCTCAGATTACACTCAGAAGAATCATTAAGTACAGCTAAAACATATACGTTCTAGGTATCGGGATTCTTTACTATTTCCCAAATTTGTGTAATAGCGCCACCTGCTGTACAACAGTGCAAACACTGATTGCCGTAATATCTCGTCTTTGGTGGGGAACCATTTTTTTTTAAATGACGAGATAACTCATCAATGGTGGTGAAAGAGTTAAAGGTTTCCTCTGCCACAGTAATTCCATTATCTTCAAAGTGCTTTAAGTCTGCAATTAGCCTTGAGAAAACTTTGTCATGTCCATAGTGTTTGAAATCTTTTTCTCGTGAAGGGTTTTAATAACAATGTATGTTTTAATTACAGTCTATGGTTTTAACTACATTTTATCTTTTTTATGGCTTACATATAATCAATAGTAGAATGTGTGTATTAGTGTGAACAATTACGAATAAAGTGTGTGCTTAAAGGGTTGAAAGATCAAGGGAGAATATTATAGTGCAAGATGGTATTTTCAACAGGATGTGAGGGTCGGGAGTATGTGTGTGTGTGTTCAGCATTGTGTGCAAAGATAAGGAACAAAAACAGCAGCGAAAGCATGCAGAAGAATTCAACGGTCTTTTTCTGAGGGCATGCAATATATACAAATGCATACTATATATAACGTATGAAGATTAGGTTAGGGTAAAAACGGTTGGAGGAAACATGTTGTTTTACAGATAACAGATTCTGGGGTAACAAAGAAGAAGGATGCAACTGCTATGCAAGCACAGAAGGAAGCAGATGTGCGGAAGCTATAGGATTGGACACCAACTGATGCAAACTGGAAGAAACACCCACACATACACATATAAATATGTTGTACACTGTCTGAGCGTTGCTGACTCTCTGTGAAGACTCTTTTGTTTGAGACAGCCCAGCGCTGAGATTCTGATTAATAAACTTCAACTTTTGTTCATCCGAAGTCCATAAGTCCAATTTTTGAATGCGCAGAACAGCAGATGTCCGTCACTCGACACAGCATAACAAGTGACATGTGGTCTGTACTTGATCTTATGACGTGGTAAATTAGCTGGAGACAGATATACAGCTATTACTTTGTGCTTGCTTTTTGCTGAACCTAATGGGTTCACCCCCTAAAAAGAATCTTGATATAGAATTAGTTTGAGACATGATGGGTTTTGAGAAAAGAACTCATTGTTTTTGTATACCTGACCATCAATGACATCACAAAGCACATCTGTGCAGGGTAAGCACGTATCCTGTGCAGCACATTTCTGCCATAGGTCAGACTCCAGAAAACTCTGTGACCTTGTTTCATCTGTTCCTAAGTACAACTGTACAGGTTCTGTGTATCTTAACATCTCTTTAAAAGTCTTTGTTCTTGAATAATTCGTTCTCATTGGTCCTTCATGACAAGTGGTGAATATGTCAGATTCCTTCACAACATCACATACTCTACCAATGTCCTCTTCTGTTAACTATAATAATACAGCTGCTTACCTCATTAAGAGAGCAATTATTGAAGCGCTCGTTTTCTCAAAGGCTGGCAGAGATAGACACACATAAAAAAAGTTAAATATTTGTATTTTTTCACATTTTCTGGGCTGGCAGATGCACAAGAGACCCGATTTTAGCATGGAAACATGGAGAAAGTCAGTTTTTCATGAAATCCAGACCTGCCTGAAACGCCTCGTGTAACCAGACCCCCACGCATGTACGTCACATTGTGGTATGATTTGACTAAGACCGCCCAAATGTGTACACAAGTAAGACGGTCTTGTAAATCTCATTTTACCGGCGCAGCCTGATTTTCCGAACATGGTAAGAGGTGTTACATTTCCGTGCAGTATTCGACCAATCACTACGTGACCTGGCCAATCCTATCTATTGATTTTAGAGCGATGAGCTTTTCAGAGCGATGAGCTTTGTAAAATATCAGTGCGTTTCAGAGAGGCGGAGGAAAGTGGAGATACAAACATGCACGGTATGTGGAAAATACAGCGTTTTTTAACCTTTAATCGTGTACACACACTGTATTACATCAAAAGCATACAATAATTTTCGTTTTAGCCGAGTCAAATGATCCCTTTTAGTCATTTTGGCATCCCTATAGCGTGAACCAATATAGCGAATGTTTTCTTCAGCGATTTTGTTTGATATCAGCAGGTGCTCATCATTAATATGAACTATATAAATGCCTAATTCATTCATTAATGACTCAATCATCACTTCATTATCTCATTACCTTGTTTATGTGTTCAATAGGGAGATATCTTAAGTATTCTGTCAATGGGGCCCTGAGAACTGGAGTTGAGAACCACGTACTGCATTAGACGTTTCTTAGACCACTCCAGTCCACGTGCCTCCCCACACCGAATGTTTTGGATGTCTCCCTAAAAAACACATGAACAAGTTAATGAGTTAAAACAGGTTTAGTTAAGGAATCATTCATCACCTCATTATCCTATTAATGACACAAAGAGTGAAATAAACCATGTACAATAAGAAGCCACCCTGATACGGTTTCCTTCAGTTGATCTTCTATGTTAAAGCATGTGCTGGTGGCCTGTGATTGTGTAACTTATTGCGCAACATGATGCTTTGCATTTGACTGTCACCATTCTTGAGATTCAATCTCAGATTCTTCATGTGTGCGTTTGTCTGATTAAACCAGCAGCTCAGTTTAAATAATAGTAAATTATTATTATTGGTAATAATAATTATAAAATTTACTGCAATGTAAACAAACCTCTTCAGGAATGGAGATGATATTTAATTTCAATGTGTTCCAGCCGCAATAATTGACACTATCACAGGCAGCCAGAACATTATTAGACATAAGAAAGAGACAAGAGCTCATCTAAAGGAAACAGTCAAACAATATCAGTGTGACTTTATTGTTGATGGTTTATTTCAGTGATTGTGTTTGTTAATAGCAGGTGTTCTTCATTAATGAGATAATGATGTGATGAAAGCCGGATGCGTCGTCGTCGACACATTTTACCAAGTGGTATTCATTTAACCGTAACTCTTCAACCATTTAGGCTATCAAAAAAAAAAAAAAAAAAAAAATACTCTTAAAAGTTGACAAATTGACATTTTGTATGAATGTATTATGGTAATCACTTGGGTTTCATAAGCCATTTGCTGCAGTTTTCGTAGAGAGCGATAGAAGGCAGATATGAACAGGAAGTGACGGTGTGCGACAGATTAGCAAGTTTTTGAGAAAGTAAATAAAAATAAAAATAGGCAAACGAAACATGGCGAAGAGGAAATATACAACATCATAGGTGATAGAGATGCTTTTTGATCATGAAACTGACGGTGTGCGAGACTTTTCTGACCCGGAGTCTGCATATAAAGAATATGCTGTGGGAGTCGATCCAGAGGTGGATGGGCAAGTAAATGTTGTCTCATGGGAAATGTCCATTAAATGCCTTAGACTGCATATCTTGTGATGTGTGCGTATGCCTTCATGCAAATGTTTGCATTTGTATTGATGCGTGCATGCTCTTATGTGTGTATGTGCGCACAAGTAACGTTATGCGTGGAAATGCGCAGTGCATGTGTATATCTGAGTGTGTGTAGGTGCATGCATCTGCATACATGCATATGTTGAAGCATGTGTATGTGTGTTTGTATTCATTCGTTTGAGTGAATGGAGTGAAAAGTGCAAAGAAACGCCTAGAGAACTGCTGTCAAAAAAGGCTCCTGAATGAAAACTATGTACATGACTGACACTATAAAGACTTTTTTGCATGTACTACAGTATATATGTCTGAAGTCCTGGATTCTTTCCTTCTTTACATTTACATTACATTTACATTTAGTCATTTGGCAGACGCTTTTATCCAAAGCGACTTACAGTGCACTTGTTACAGGGACAATCCCCCTGGAGCAACATGGAGTAAAGTGTCTTGCTCAAGGACACACTGGTGGTGGCTGCTGGGATCGAACCAGCAACCTTTTTGATTTACCAGTTCAGTGGTTTAACCCACTAGACCAGTGGTTTTCAAACCTGGTCCTGGTGACCCACTGCTCTGCACATTTTGCATGTCTCCCTTATCTAACACACCTGACTTAAATCATCAGATCGTTAAGGGAGAGATCCATGAACTGAAGTAAGAATACAAGTTAGGGGAGACGTACAAAATGTGCAGAGCGGTGGGTCCCCAGGACCAGGATTGAAAACCACTGCACTAGACCACCATCTCTTTAGTTTTTTGAGAATGTCTGAATGAAAATCAGTAAAAATGTATTTCCTTTTTATTTTTGTATATCAATAAAAAAGTGTTTATGAAGCCCTGTTTACTGTGCACTACTGAAAAGTTTTTTTTTGTCCACTATTACTGTTGACTAACTTGAAAACATGAAAAAACGTTAATTAGTTTGAAAACAGCTGGTAAATAAAGTGTTTGTATTATCAATAATACATTAGAATGGTACTTGATCTGAAAACTTTGAGGACCACTGCAATAGAGGGTGTACAAGAGACGTCATTGTCCCATGTGACCATGCCAGAACACGACCCCTTGAGTGGCAAAGCACTCTCAAAATAGCTGTTTACAATAAAAGGAAACGCAATTCAGCACATCATTTCAGTGTCTAAGGACACCTCCCAGCTAACAAAAGTTTGTTATAAGAATGTTCCTTAGAGGTTTTTATGTATTTGAAAACATACAAACTCTTTTGAAAACATTCAAAGTGTCCAGTTTTTGTAACGTTTTAAGAACGTTCCCATCTAACAAATTCTCCATCACGGTGATCAGTGTTTTTCAGGAAACATAACTTTTTGTTTGCTTAGTACCTGGAAATATATCAGAAAGAAAGTGATTATAATATATTAAAAATAAAAATGCATTTATAACAAAATATGTTTACTAAAATTGATTGATTTAATCTAAGATAGATTTGTGATTAAAAAAAATCGCTCCAATTGAGACACACTTAGACACTTGACATACAAATCTCATCAATGGTGACGAACAATCATGAAGGAGTTTTGTATTATGTACCCAGCATGCATTGCAGCATTAAGCAGTTCAGTTGATTGTCCCCATTGTTGAGATTCATATGTGGATTATTTATGTCTATGAATGTCTGTAGATTAATGTATTTCTATATATTGTAAAAGCATGGAAATTAAAATACCATAGATATCTTTACTGACACTGATCACACTAATGGAGATTTACAAGTTCAACCTCAATAAGAGCTTTTGTAGACCTTCAGTGTGATCATATATTGTTCTTTAAGTCAAGTGTCAAAGAAACACTGATCACTGTGATGGTGACTTTTGTTAGCTGGGAAAGTTCTTAAAATGTTTAAAATACAAGAAAAACATCTAAGGAACGTTATTATAACAAACTTCTGGGCTGGATCCTTTGTAGGTCAAAATGATCACCGTTGAGTGCAACTGCTTTTAATTTCAGCAAATAATTGTGTTTCAGTCCCAGTTTATTTGCTTCTCCTACTAAAAGCAGTCATTTTGCTGGGTCTTTAACCACTCGAGGGAATGTGTCCCGGTGCATACCCTATATAGCTGTATCCCAATCAGTGGCGGTTCTACATTGAATCACTCCCCGGGCGAGATCCCCTCTGGGTGCCCCCCCCACTTATCCCACCCATCCGAGAAAAAAACAAAAACAAAATTTTGCACAAACAGTCATGTTTTACCATAACAATATAATTCTAAGACAAGCTTATATTTCTCAATTGCACAAATCCTTCAACAGAACATTTTAAAAACACAATTCTGCACAAAACAGTATAAGTTATCAGAATCTGAACACAACATAACGTTACTGTGAAATGACCAGATCAAACGTGAGGTGCTAACATGGATGCAGCGAGGAAGCCGCCGGGTTTGTTTCAGGGAAAATTTATTTTTAAGAAGCTACCCAATGGAAACCTCGACAAGACTAAGGTTGTTTGCACCTTGTTCAATGTGGAATTTGTTTTCTGTACGGAATTGGTTTACATACAGTTGGTTTAAAAAAAAATTCTCTCAACAGGTAGTGGTCTAGCTTTAGTTGAAACCAGTAACTTTGTATTGGCACCTAATGTATTATGGCACTGTATGACATATCGCTTTTTGCGCTCTAACTCTATGTAAATCGCTGTAATTTAGCGTCTGCTAAATGACTAAATGTAAATGTAAATGTACTGTAGGAGCTCTTCCAGTCTCATGTACCACCTAAATGCAAAGCATCCCTTAGCTAAGGCGGAAGTAAACACAAGTACATCTTATTGAACATAATTTAATTTTCATAAAAAAATATCATAGTAGAACAGCTTTCTCAAGCAGTTTGTGATGCATTTTGGAAACAGGAGATGAGCGCCTGTTCTCAAAGACTTACTTTTAGTCATTATTTGGGTAGCACACATACTGAATGCCTTCAGCAGAATTGAAATGAGCCATTTTAATCTAGATTAAAAAAAAAAATCTATGCCCACCACTAAATATAACTCTTATGAATTGCAAATTTAAATAAACATGCACTTACATGGCAAATGTCTGTCATGACTCATTAGACGCTATATTAATCTAATCTAAGGGAGGAATAATTAGCTCCTTGGTTACTGCCCCGAATTATATTCTTTGATCACGCAACAGAGTTATAGCAAATGTTCGTCTTTGAAACTTCCTACACATATGTTAATTCCGTTGGCTAATTACAGGGCCCAATATTAACCCCAATGATGGAAATAAATAATAACTTTACTTGAAACAGTTTTGTTGCAAAGCACAAACTTACGGTGAAATTAGATCTCGTGTTTGTTTAGTTAAGAACGAATTATTGTTGTATAAGCATAGCAAGCATCATATAGCAAGAAGGCTAACAAACGTCAGAGTTAACGTTACCACCATTAACATTAGCCCTTCATTGATGACATGGATAACGTCACCGTAATCATACAGAGAGAACGTAGTTGCATACCTTTGTCTTTTGCTCCTTTCTCCTCTTCTACTTTTTCCTATATTGGGCACCTGACGGCTTAAACCTTTTTCTCTCCATCACTGTCGCTGTGTTTATCTGGCACTCGACAATCAACAGATTTCACATCCCCCCCAACACTGTCACTCACGACCAGAAGTCAAGACTTAACCACTTCACCTCCACATAATCGCTTTGGATTACATTTTTTCTATTAGCCATTTCACACACACAATTCAGAAAAAAAAACAATGCAAATTATAGGCTAGTGCTTTAATATTATGAATGAAATGTGCGTTATTTGGAAGAAAGTCAAGGTGTGACTGACTTTAGCCCACTAAGTGGATCCCCCTCCTTGTCCGCTCCATTTGGGAGAGGTGACCTGTCCATCACGGGCGCGGCCCCCCCCTTTACAATTTTTTCACAGCTTCTGCGTTTCTCAGCAAGCAGGGGCGGCAATTTGCCAATTCCCCACACAGACAGTTATATAATAGATAATAGAAACCCGCTTAGCGGCGCACATTATTTTTATTTTTCAAGTGCTTTTGCCGCCCCCCACGTGTCGTGAAAATTTGGCGCCCCGGGCGGCTGCCCGCTTCGCCCGTGCCTAAAACCGCCACTGATCCCAATTCAAAGGTCACAGCATTTGACACATCTATTGAGTCCGGGATAGAGTGAATGAGGAACAGATGCGTGTAATCAATAGTGTGGTGAACTGCGCAGTGAGGTCTGGTGCTGGGGGCGTGGCTAACAGAGCGTCTGAGTCCATGACAGAGATCAATATCAGACATTTTATTCAGCAATCATGCAAAATCAAAACATGTTTAAGTCAGAATTAACAGATATAAATCAACACACAATTCAGCTACCATACACAAATACCATAACACAAACATAGTTACACAAACCGTAAGACTCTGTCTGATAGCAAATTTAAAGTAATAGTTCACAAAGAAAAGACAATTCCGTCATCATTTACTAACCATCAATGTGTTTCAAGTTCCGCTGAACACAATTAATTTTTTTGAAGAACTTGGTTGTAAGAATATTAATTTGTGTCCCCTTTGTCTAGGTTGAAGGTTAAAGAGTCTAGTCGATGGAACACACAAAGTTGCATTCCCAGGAACCAAGAATGACAAAGACTAAACTCAAGTAAGATTAGACATAATTTGTGTACAATAATCATTGCAATACATTTCACATAATATGTGGGACACAGGCAAGACCCAAATTCTCACAGAGCTTAACCAAACAAAACACTACTAAAGTCAATGGTGACCCAGAACTGTTTACTTTCCTAAATTTATCCAAAATATCTTCTTTTGGGTTCAACAGGAAAAAATACAGGATAAGAGCAATTTGAATGTGAGTAATTGTTGACAGATGTTTCATTATGGGGTGAACTATCCGTTTAATACTTGTGTGACAATAAGCATAGTTTAAAAGCATTACTCACCCCAGCTAAGAAATGACGTACTGGTTACATAATTTATTGGTCATTTTTGGTAATTTCATGATTTACCAGCTGACAACGTAGCTGGCACGTCCCAAGCATCTAATTTCATTACCATTAAATGACCAATTCATGACGTCCCCTGCACAAACTCCTGATGTTACAAGATAACTAAAAATGGTCCAGTTACGTACAATATTCATAGTATTTTGGTAATTACATGACTTACTGGTAATGTAAAGTACACGTCCAAGGCTCGTAAATTATTTGCCATTAAATGACCAATTCATAACGTCACATTTACGGTCTCCTTACGTTGCAGGGTAACCAAGAACGGTCCAGTTATGTAAACTATTGGTAATATTTTGATATCAACATGACCTGATGGTAATGTAACTGCCAGGTCGCAAGCAAGTAATTTCATTACCATTTATAGTAGCCCATGCGTAACTTTGACGATTCACAAGACAAAGAGATTTAACACGCTATGCCGGCTGCTGATACCACTGAGCTCTTACTGAGCGTTCCTGTAGCTCAGTGGTAAGAGCAGTGCGTTAGCAACGCAAGGCTGCGGGTTGGATCCCAGGGAATTGCTGTACCTAAGTATAAATAGGTATAGGTTTATCAATGTAAGCTTTGGATAAAAGCGTCTGCCAAATGCATAAAATTAAATGTAAATGTAATGCTCTGTGTTGTATGTGAAAGTAAATAGCACGCGCCCTACCATCTTGGCTCAAATTCAGTGCAGCGCGCGCACAGCTGAACTGCGCATGACAGGATCGCTGATCGTTTCTTCGAAGCTCTAATTTCACAACAGTGGATTAAAGAGTTTTGTAAATCGCATGTTAAATGAAAAATGTATTCGTAAACTGACAGAACGCTGTCTGACAAGAGTAACAACACTTTTTTGAGGTTCTTATTTACTGACTGGAACAAAGTTCCTCTGACAGGAAATTTTGTTTTATCAGGTGTGAGACTCAAGTTGCATTTCAACAAATGGTATAAAATCTGATCAAATAAAGCTCGCTGTAATTTACTCATAAAGAGAAGATTTTATTCCCAAAATGCTGACATCACTGTGTCCTCTGGATGAGCATTCTGAGTCCTTCTTCTGTTTCCTGAGAAGATAAAAGTCAATAAAAGTGATGAAGTTCTGCTGTTTGTTTTCTGGATTGTTTCAGGTGAATGATGATGATGATGAAAACTCACGCGCTCTTCCAGCACAGATGATCTGAATAAGAATGACAGTAGGAGCAGCAAACACTGACTCCCCAACAATCACTAGAATCACTAGAAGACACAAGAACACCATTAAATCATCAAACTCTCAAACACTACACATGAGAAACAAACACAAGATGAGTTCAGTGAGAGTTTCACTCATGTACTTATGTAACAGGACACATGGATCACAATCAACACTTCATACCTCTTATTATTATTGATGTTGTAGTTGATGCTGTAAAAAACATAGTTTAGTTAAGATGAGTCATAATGTGGAAATACACAAAAACACACACACACACAGATGGTGATGATGTACCTTGTTGTTGTTGTTGTTGTTGTTGTTGTTGTGTAGTTTCTGGTGTGTTAAGAGTTGAGAATCTCTCAGGGTTTGTGGTGGTCACTAGAATCTGGTTTGAATCTGTAGAATATGATGAATGTTCAGACATCATACTGTAGAACATCACAATCATATTTCATGTTTATGTCATTTCTTCATCATCAGTACAGAGTTTAATGACTGAAGTCACTTTGAGTTCAGGACACTCCTGTCAGAGTGATGTCTTACCTGTAAATCTGACAGTATATGTGACTGAGGTCTTGATGTCATTCTTGTGTTTGAGCACACATCTCAACTCTGTGTTGTCGTCTTCATTCACGAGTGTTGTAGTCAGAGAGATGAGACAGAGTTTATCTGATCTAATCTGATATCTGGAGTCTGTCTGTAGATCAACATCAGTCTGATTCATCCACACCAGCTGATATCCATAATAACTGAACTCATGATCACAGTCATATGAAAACAGCCGACAGGTGAGAGTGACAGATGTGTTTGCTCTCATCTCAGTCTGTGATGATGATGATGATGATGATGAAGACACTGAAACACAAATCACACAACACATTCTCAGTACTCATGAGTTTCAGTGAAAACACAAGAGATAAAGAGAACTGTGATCTGAAGTTAAACATGTGTTCATATAAATGAAGAGAAACACTGACCGTGAAGAACATGTAGATCAACATTTATTTCAGGCGTATGATTTCGCTGTCCATTCACATATTGTCTGCATGTGTAAAGTCCACCATCATGTTGTGTTGTTTTATAGATGTTGAGAGAGCAGTCAGATGTCAGACCCAGTCTCTCAGATCTCTCTGTGTTATTCTTCTTTATTCCTCCAGTAAACACTTCTACTGTAGATGATCTTCTATATTTATTGTAGATCCATGTAGTTGAGGAGCATTGATGAAGAGCATTATAACAGGACAGAGACACACTTTCACCAGAACTGATGAACACAGGAATCACTTGTGTCCCACTCATACCTGAAACAGCAGATGACATCATTCATATTAAAACATCACAATATATTCAAAAAGTTTAATATTTCTCAGATATATTTGTATTATTTTTACATCACATAAATCAGAAGATTTGACAGAATTTAATGTGATCTAGTTGACTCTTGACATCAGACTTTTGAATGTGAGAATAAGACACATGATGTCACGATCCTGCTTCCTTGTTCCTTGTTCAAGGAAGTCATTCCTTGTTTTCTAGTCTTGGGTCATGATCGTAGCACTACACACGTGTTAAGTGTGGAAAGAGTCTTGGCATTGTTTGTTTTGGCGTGCCCTGTGCTCTCTCCGGTCTCGTCTTTGACCCCGCCCTCTCTTTTCTTCATGAATGATGATTTAATGGTTTAATGCCCTACATCTGTTCCCCTATTCATTTTGTCCCCTCTTGTTTTATGTCTCGTACCGGTTCGTTACGCTTTATGACATTTTAAAAGACATTGCGTCAATTTCATGCTCTGAGGAAATTCTACGTCTAGTCAAAGTCAAGTGGAGTCAGTTGTAGTTTATGTAAAGAGTTGTAAGTCTAGTTTAGTCAGTCTATTGTGTTCCGTCTTATCTGTGTCATTATCTTCTGTTTTTGTTGTTTTACCCCCTGGCGCAGTGTTCGAATTGTGTCAAGGCTCTTGCGGGTCCACTAACCACTCCTCAAAAAAAACAGACGAAGCCACGAGTACAAGCTTCCATCACATGATAGTTTGGATCATAGTAATTTGACCATATTACACGCATAAATGTCCATGTAAGAGATCAACATGAGGAGAAATTGAAAGATATATTTCTTTATTTTGTGCAGAGACCATGCTATCGATATTGCTGTTCCTTTTTTATTTTGCATTGTAGCCTACATTGTTTTAATCACAAAATACAATTGATAAAGATTTTGCCTAGGTTTGATGTCTTTCTTGCTGAGATTTCACTCATTGTAAAATGTTATTGATAGCAATAAGAATTCAAAGTTTTTTTAATTTTTTCTTAACAATTGAAAATTTCCTTTCCTTTTATATTATTAAGCACTTGTAGCTGTTAAGAGTGACCATGGCAAACCAGAATATGCACTGAATACTGAAAACAGCAGAATAATGACAAAAGACCAACAACATCACATTTAGTAACACTCATTTCAAAGTGTTTTTGTTAATATTTATCTGTAAATTATTTTGTAGCATGCTTAAATCATATGTACATTGTCTTTATACTTTTTTATAACTATTTTATACCAATAATGTACTAAAATAAGTGTTATACAAATGACTGTATTGATATAAACCTGTTTCACGTTTCTTGAATTTTTTATTTTATTATTTTGACAGTTGTTGAAACAAAACAAAAAAAATGTTGTTGTGTACTGGTGTACAATAAATTAACTGCATTTTGAGTATGCATTTGTCACTAATATATGAATATATTAATAACTATCTGACGTTGTCACGGTATGTTAATGTTATGATTGCATTCTGATGACCACACCTACGTTTTGACTATGTAATCTATTAACGTTGTGACAACTGAAAAAAGTGATATTCCTGGATTTGTTGCCACAACCTAACTTTGTGATGTTGTCAGTAAGTAACCGTGTTCAGGAATTTGGCCACAACAATTATCTGGTTTGGTTGTTATCTGGGTAGTGGGTATCTGTCCATTTCTGTATGAGCGTTTTAACGTGATTTATCTCCTTCTCGTCTAACTGTACATATCACCGCCGTCAAGAGCGTCAAAGATCGCTCTGGCCACCCGGCCAACAACACTGTAGAAGGAGTCTTGAGCGCGCTGACGCTCTGACGTAGATCAACATCTTTTCTTGCATTTAAAGGGGCCGCAAAGCAAACAAGCTTGTTGATCTTTGTGCAGACTGAACACCAGAAATTTATCGGTGGAAAGAACTTTATTGTAGTTAAACGTTTGCTAACAAAATAATATTCTGCAGCAGTAACACTGTTGTGCATGCTCTGACGCTAAAGTTAGCATGAAATTCCGCTTATTTACTGAAAATGAATAACGTTAATGCACATCATCATTAACTCACCAGTATGCACCAGTAACACAAACAATCTAAGACATCTTTTTCCACACATTTTTTTATTTTTTATGTCCCTATACGCAAACAGGGACGCATCGTATATGATTGGGAAACCCGCCACAGCATTAATCAACCTCTCCTCCATTTTACTTGGGATCAAATGTGATCGGAACCACAGTTTACAGGGTTGCATTCTCTGGAATCCACTCAAGTGGTAGACTTCTACGTAGGGCTGGGCAAAAATATATCAAAATGTATTTTTAAAATAAATTAATAAATACCTTACTTTTAAGTGTATTAAAATAAACTACAAAATACAGCGGCCACACCATGTGTCAAAATAAACTACTGTATTTTTGTATTTTAAAAATACTACAAAATACTTTTACAAGGGAGGGAGCATGAAATTTCTTTACAAACCCTCCATCAATTGGACTATTTGATCTATCCCTTCACAGCTACACTGATTCTGTGGATTAAGTGAACAATGTTTGATAACAAAAGCTTTTCACTGCCCAAGTCATGCAATAAATCTGACATATGCAACTAGCAGATTAAATATTCACATATGCCTGGCTGTTATCTCCCAGATGAAGGTTATTTTTAAAGTTACATAAAGTTGAATGTTTTACAGTTTGCAAATTACTTGTAATTGTAACCTAATTTAGTTACTTGGTGTTTGCTAACAAAGGGCCTTCTGTGTATCAACACTGACTCAATGACAAACATCATTCATAAGAAGACAACTGATGGCACCTGTGTTTGTTTTTTGCATGGAATCAATCGTTGTCACCATTGTTGAGGTTTGTATGAGGAGTGTATTAGTATAAGTGTGTCAGTGAAGTTATTGGTTTACTTTGTCACGGTGCTTTTACAAAACTCACGGTTTTCAACAGTCACAAAAAGTTTATAACTTTATTTGAAGCAGATATTATTTGATTACAGTTAATATTATAGGTGCAAACAACAGCAAATGTACATCTCTTTCATTAGGCTTCCTCAATGTATAAGTGCTTTTATTAAACACAATTTCAAGCACTGAAAGAAAATTAAATTGAATGCAAGTCAAAAACCCAACTAAATCAAACACTCAAAATAATAGTGATTTGTTGAAAATTTCATTTCTTTCAACATTTATTGTGGATTTAAAGGATTTTATGGATTCAATGTAATTGAAATTGACCATCAACAATCAATTCCACCTCAATTCCTAAAAGGAGTTTATATTCAACATACATGACAATAAAGACTTTTCTAGAGAATACATATAGTCACTGAAAATGAAAGATAATCACGTTCGCACCATTTCTTAGTTAAACCGGAGCTGAAATTATTTTGTATTTGCTTAAGTCGAGTAGTTTTGCTTTAAATTCAATGTTATTTTGATATAAATCTTCCCTTGTGTATGAAATCACACATAACATTGAGAACAAAACAGCATAGCGATGCAAATTCATTGCAATAGAGCATAAAAAGATGATCCAAAGCAATACAGCGTGACAAGAACGCGCATCGGTCCTGATGATCCACAGAGCATAACATTTACATTTATGCATTTGGCAGACGCTTTTATACAAAGCGACTTACATTTTTATTCTTTACATTTGTACCACTGAGCTAAAGGAAAGCATAACTCTAATACACGCAGCATTAATGACATTTATGGCCTTTTATCTTGCGCACAAAAAGTTTGTTAAATGTATAATTTCTATAATGAAAAATCTGTTTTACAAGAAACAGGTTTACAATACACATGCGCTGCCGTGAACAGGGCTGCGTTCAGCCCCGACAAAACGTTGCAAAACATTTTTTTAACGGAAGCGGTGGTGCTGTTGTGATGATACAAGAGTTGATATATGGCAGCTGAGATGGCCATTCTTTGCGTTTTTTTTGAAGAAATTTCGAAGCCTGATGAAATCGGTATAAATACGTATTGAATACTGCAAAATAAATCTCTTATTACATCTTCAATAGTTGCATCAACCGAGCCACAGCAGACACTTTTGAATGACTTCACTTGGTTCACAATCTAATGTTGACACTGAAATGCGTTATTATTATCTTTTTCCGTGCACAACCGACGAACATAACATATGCTGAAAGTAGCAAGCTAACATGGGGCTGCTCCTCAGTATAATATATTAAGCCTTGGCTACTAAGACAAGGACGAAAACTTAACAAAAACTAAATCAATTAAAGCAATTTAATTTATCTCAACCCAGGTCTGGGCAAACTTCCAATCAGAGGCCGCAATTATTTAATGACGTCATCACGTAGACTTCTTACAAAGTATTTGAAGTATTTTTGAAACTACAAAAATACAAAAACTGAAGTATTTTGATACAAAATATGAAGCCATTTTCATGAACCCAATCAAATACAAATTACAAAATACTATTTTGTATTTAAAATACGTATTTTAAATACATGTATCATAAATACTGCCTAGCCCTGCTCCTACGTCCCGATTGGTTGCCACCGAAACGCGTTATAGCTCATTTCAATAAAGTTAACCTGATTTCAACTCTCCTTGACACCCTCAACGGTCAAGACGCGCTGTACTGCTCCTCGCCGCTAGCTGACATTGAAAATGAATGAATTCTGGCCACTTTGGCGCTCTCGACGGCGGCAGTCTGAATGCACAGCAAGTCCGAGCTCATGTTTGCAGAAGGGAAGGCCAAATTTTCTCTGGGGAATGGGAAAGTTTACTGAGGGATGGATAGATATTCTTGGGGAAATTGACACAAATTTTTTGCAAAGGAACGCAATGTTGGGCAGAGGAAAATATTTACCCTCCCTTTTCCTATTTTTCCACCAGTATGTCCCTTCAGTGGCTCAGTAGGCCTACCGCGTCACATCTGTTTTGACAACTTTCATAAAGAAAGACTTGCATATCAAAAATATATAGCCTAACTGTTAAGTTTTCAATATAAGAAGATCCGCACACAGCGGATTCATTGAATACTGTGTGGTGCCCTTGAGCATGGAAGGACTTTTCTGACATTTTAATTTACGTCCTAAAACACATTTGTCTGTTATTTGTACAAATTTCATGATTTAACTTGTTGATTTGACAAAAATAATTTAGCTTTTTTAGTGGTATAGTTTTAATGAAAAACCAGAGGGCTCCCTCAAGTTCATTATTTTAGAGTATAAGAGAGGTCCCTTAAGGCTTATGAGGGGTCCGGGACCTCTCCAGCCCCCCCTCAATTTGAACCCTGCCCTTGTGGCTTTTTGCTTCAAGTTTATCTATTAAAGTAATTGATTTCCACCACCTCTGTCTGCGTCTGGGTTCTCTGTCTACCGTTCATGACACATGAACTCTATGATAAATGTGACGAGATGAAACTGAACATGTTTGTCAGAATGTCAGTGAGAGTAATGAAATGAAATCTGATGAAATAAATGTGTTGTATAGTTTACCTGTGAATAGTGAAGAGAGAAGGATCAGTCCCAGCAGACATATATCACTCTTCTCAGTCATGTTGTTTTTCTCTTACTGAGTCTCTTCTCAACATCTACTTCCTTCATGAGAACATTTGTAACTCTTCCTCTAATGTCTCATTTCCTCTTTTCTCATCGACGGAGTCATGACAATAACAGACTAGAACACATTCTGTTCTTTAGTGGTGATATTTATAAATTACTTCTGTTTTCTTAAAATAGTTTGACACAGTGCTCAGTTATGACTTTTGTTGTCAGAGACTTTAACAGGACTAACATGATGAAGGTTTTCTCCAAATTCATTCAACACATGACTTTCCTGCCCGAGCAGAGCAGACGCCCAGTCTTCATTAAACCTGATCACACCTCCGTTCTTCTTTTATCTGCAAACACACAAAAGCAGAAGATGAGTGAGGCCATCTTCACAGTTCTTACAAACCACAGATCGAAAGATTACCCATGATGCAGCAGACACAGACATTAATGAGTTCAAAGATTGTACCAATACTGTAGTAGTGTAGTCCAAAAAAGGTGGTGTACTACGCTATTACCGCCGACCTCAAATGACGAAATAAAGTTAGATGACAATTATTACAGTTAAATTTGTTACACTATTGTCTGAGGTCAACTTATGAAGTTCTCCTGGTTTTGAAACTTGAAAACATAAGCAAACAATATGTAATAGGCTATTTTCTACCCAGGTTTTGAGGCCAGCTGGAGAAACGCTCGGTTTGTATGGGCGTGCCGCATAGAAGACTTGGAAGTAAATATCCACTGCGACCATTGGAAAGCAGTTTGCGTAGTAAACTTAAGTTGGATCCTTTTGTGATTTGGTTAGACACGCAACAGACTTATTTTCCGAATGTGATGGAAAGGCTTTGCGTATAGTTTGTATAGCCTAAAGTTGTATGGTTTTTAATAATATATATGACCGTACCTGTCAGCATTTGAGACTCGTGATCGCGAACCGGACAGAAGATCACCGCTATTATGGGTCTCAAATGTTACAAGAGGTTCCATGATAAATAAAGAAACGGGAGACTACCGGCCAAAACGACAGTTTTGGAAGATTAGGATATCACCCAGCACCCGAAATAATAACAAAACACTTCAAAACAGTCTCCATTGTTCCCTTTAATTATGAAGTTATAGGACTGGAAAATAATAAGTAGTTACATTTTTTTAACACCGTAATCCAAAACACACGAACAGACAAAACAGGAACGAGACGATTAGGGAAATAATCCACATACCAAATATCTGAACGGAACAGATCACACAGAGACGTATAATGATACGTTGGACGTATGACAAACCGCATAGGACAGAGAATGCTAAGGGTTTAAAAGGGAACACTAATAAGGGGAAATTAGTGATGGGCAGATGCAGGTAATGAGACAACTGCCCTTACAGAAATTCAGGATATCAGAGTATAAAAGGGAGACGGCGTGCTGCATTCATTCACCTTTTGTTCTTCGGAGCCTTCAAACATGACCGACTTCGAGACTTCAAACTCTACGTAGAATTACTGCTGGAATCTTACAACCGGTGCAGCGGACTGTCCCTTCCTGCAGCGACTTCCCTTGGGCGTCTCGGGACTGCGGGAAGACCATGGGAAGACCCCAGGGAGATCGAGAATACCATCGGGCTCGACCCCAGCCATTCCATTGCTGATTTGTCGATCCGAGATGGTTCCTGCCCCGTTCCGACAGCCCAGTTTCTCACAAAAGACGGTGTTTGAGAACCAATGTCGAGGATAATCAGCAGCACTCTCAGTCTACAGTGCGTTGTGCTACATCATGGCCAGGCTGGTAAGTCAGCAGAGCCGATTTTCCCCACGGAGGGGGATCCCCACTGCCAGCCATCGAATCACCTCCCGGGAGGTCGGTCCCTGGGAGCCTGACAAGAGCTTCCCAAACCGTCACAGTGGCTACGGGATAAGATCCATCTCGGCTACGCGATCCAACTCATGACAATGACCCTTAAGCAGTCCTAAATCATCTTTTAGCATTACAACATTATTTTTCCGTTTTTGTGTCTGTATGTGTGCTGTGGAAGAGTTAAAAGTGACTGCATGTAAAAATTGTTTATAGAACTGAACAGGGCCCAATACCATAAAATGTAATGTTTTGTGAATTGCTGCAAGCTGCCTTGGTGTCAGAGCTTGATATTTAGGTGCACCCGATATATGTACATCATTTAAAGTAAACAAAAAATTCACCTGTCTCTTCCCAGTAAGCCTCACGCTGTAACTGAACACAAGACTACTTCGCTCTGTTATTGTCTGTCTAAAGATGTTACACCAAAGCAGAAATGTGCAGCATATCTGTTCAGGAACACACTGGTTGCCATGAAAATACAGCATGAGATTATGATTGTTACTTTCAAATGTAAATGCAGATTTACACATTTGGACCCCATAACTTGACAGAATCTGCTAGATGTGTAAGCTGAGAAACATTAAAGCAGATGTGTTCTCTACCATATAATGTTCCGGTCTGTATCACAAATTTATGTAAAGCAAAATCAGCCTTCTGTAAAGCTTGACGTGAGATGTTATCCATAAGAGGCACATACATCGTATAAACCAAAAGCAACCATTGGTTTAGGTATTGCGTGGGCCCCTTAAAGAACAGCAAATGAGTAGTACAGAAGCTGATTTTTTAATTCTCATGCTTTCCACAATCGTAACTTGTCCAATGATGAGGAGTGCATGTGACCTCCTTGGGGGCGTAAGTGACAGCAACGACTATTAAATACTTGTTTTCTTCAATGAAATGAGCTGTCTAACCACAGGGTCAGGACCTGAAAGGACAGCATGTATGTACTCTGGCACAAAACCAGTTATTATATTAAAATGTGGCAATAATAGAAGTGGTGAGATTCCTTTTACGCCCCTTAAAGTACAGCCCTCTTGTGAGGCCATTATTGCATCATCCTCCTGTAACCGGATGGTATTATTCTCTGGCTAGGTTTAGGTAACGACTATGCCCCCCTGGGAATTGCACCCAAGGAATCCAATAAACAATGGAACACAGGTTCGGTGGTGCAAGGAGCAGACAGAGACGTGTAATTGCTTTCGACAAGGAAGCAGAGGCGCACATGTTTTTTAGTTTATTATAATAAACTTTTTTTTTTTTAAACGCACAAGACTACAAATGGACATCTTCAAAACATGCGTAAGGGTCATTCAAATTTCAATCAAATGTGGAAGGATAAATTGGACCATACCCGAGTATAGAGGCAGAGAAGGAAAACTCTAACAGAAATGTGTAATTTAAGTTCTTCTTCTTCGGTTTATGGCGGATGGCACCAACGTAAAGGTGCATTATCGCCACCTACTGTGTTGGAGTATGGTCCAGAGTTTGGGCAGAAAAACATATAATCTAAGTTACCACACTATATCAATCTAATAAACACCCAGGGTGCGGCCGATAAATTGTTCGGGGGCAACTGCGGACATTCGGTTAAAAAACTTATAGGTCTAACTTTACATATCAAGTTTCTCTTATAATTTTATGGCGACTTGCATATTTATGGCTACTCACATTTATCCTTCCTGTAAAGGGGTAAAATATCCCGGATTTTAAATATCAAGACTTATACGTTTCGCACACCGGACGCGCGTCACGCCATGTTTCAAGATTGGAACACATCGGTTATATAATGGTACACACAACGAAGTTTTACTGAAGTTTGTTTTCCATTTTCGGCGTCTGGCGGAGGTTCTCCTTCTTACAGTTCAGATGCTCAAGAGGCGACGCGGCGTTGCGCGTCCGGTGTGGGACCCACAAACATACTTTTATATTTGACATGGAAGTGACTGATCTGTCAAGTTACTTCTTTTAAATAAAGGCAACACACAGTGTAAATACCGATGGATAGATAAGTAAATTAATTGATAACTGCCTGAAATTCGCGCTTAAATTGCAACGGGGTGGAATGCGTAACTGTTGATACGCATTTCAAGTTACGGGAGCGTAAAATAATGTACGTTTTAAGCGCATACCTTGCGTCCAAATGGTACGCAATAGCAGAGATGTATAGTAACGAAGTAGATCTACTTCACTACTGTACTTAAGTACTCAAAGGCGGTATCTGTACTTTATTAGAGTATTCTTTTTTTCTCCTACTTCCACTTTTACTTCAGTACATATTTTCGATGAGTTTAATACTTTTACTCCGATATTTTTTTTATGTGCTGCATCGTTACTCGTTACAATTATAAAAAATGTTACGAATCATTCCAAACCCACATTACCACTGCCAGAACGGTAGATGGCAGGTTTGATGAAGCTCAGCTGGCACATCATTGAGCGAATCAAGCGATTAAGAAGACTGCGCGTGCTCCCGTTCTGCCTTTTGATCAGCTAAGAAAATGGACGAACCAAGAACACCACCTTCCACCCCATTAACTTCAAGTGATCGTGGCTGTGAGAGTGAGGAAGGAGACCACCCCTGGCCCTACTTAGAGTCCATGTTCTTATATGTCGGAGTGAAAGATAATTCATATAGAATGAAGTGCTTACTCCGGGACATCTAAAACCCCGCGAGGCTGACGACCATAAAGAAGCTCGAAGGGGGAAAACCCCGTGGAGGCTTGGGGGACCTCGCGGACCGCAAATAACAGGGGTTCCAGCCACCTATCCCAATTTTTGGCGTCCTCGTGTATGAATTTCCGGATCATGGTTTTTAATGTACGATTAAAACGCTCAACCAGTCCGTCTGTTTGTGGGTGATAGATGCTGGTCCTGATCGTTTTAATCCCCAATAATCCGTACAATTCGCGGAGTGTCCGTGACATAAACGCCGTGCCTTGATCGGTCAGAATCTCCTTAGGGATTCCGACCCGGGAGATTAATCGAAACAGGTCGTCCGCAACACTGGTTGCTGAGATATTACGCAACGCCACTGCCTCAGGGTATCGGGTTGCATAATCGACGATGACTAAAGCAAAATGATGCCCTCGTGCGGATCGCTCTAACGGCCCGATCAGGTCCATACCAATTCTCTCGAAGGGGACCTGAATAAGGGGAAGTGGGCATAATGGCGCCCTTGGAGTGGCCGGTGGGTTTACCAACTGGCATTCAGGACAAGACGCGCACCACCTGCGCACGTTCTCATGAATGCCCGGCCAAAAGAAACGGGTTAGGCGATTTATAGTTGCAGCTTGTCCGAGGTGCCCCGCCATTGGGTTACAATGAGCCGTTTGGAAAAGCATTTCCCGACGGCTCTTCGGTATGACCAACTGGGTTATATCTTGCTTTGACTGAGTGTCCTGGGTCACTCGATACAACCGGTCTTTTAAAATAGCGAAATATGGGTAGGATACGGGTTGTGCAGGGTGGAGAAGCTGTCCGTCGATTGTACAGACCTGTTCAAACGCGTGTTTGAGCGACTCGTCCTGAGACTGTTCCAGAGGGAAATCATCGCTCTGCGAGAAATTTATTTTCTCTATCGAGCTCCGTTCCTCTGGAACCGCCACCAGAGGTCCCGGCTCTGCTTCTCCGACCTGCGCAACCGCTCCTCCCCACCGCACTTGGTTACGCCCAGAAACATCCGCACATAATTGTCCCATTAATGTTGAAAACAACGGCCAATTTGTCCCTAAATTAGCGGATGTCGGAGGTGCTCATTAACAGCCACCTCTATCGTATGCTTTTGTCCCCGAAATTTTATGGTCAACGGCACCAAAGGGTAGTTCACGACATCCCCGTGCACACACCTTACCTTAACCCCGCGGCTCGTATCCAATCCCTCGAATTGAATCAGACTTTGGTGAATTGAGGTTTGGTTACATCCTGAATCCACCAAGGCCTGATATGTACCCCCCCTGATACTCACAGGTATCTGGTACAGCCCGTCCTGACCGAGGGCAGCCCGAGGATTGTCGGGCACCAGTACCATCATACTGACCTCCATCATCGGGCAGTGGTCGATAAAATGGCCGGGGTCCCCACAACGCCAACAGGCCGGCCCAGAGGTCCCCGCCGCCCCAGCGGCAGGAAGCAGACCCCCGAATTGGCGAGGAGAGGCTGGCGGAAGTGATGAGGTATGGGCGCCGTTGCCCGGCCGCCCGGAGGGTCCAGCTGAGGATCTCATGCCCCCGTGTGGTCCCGGCTCGGGGAAGAGCCGCGTCCGCGGTGCTGGACGCGGATAAAACGACCCTCGAGTCCGGGGGAAGGGAACGGGTCTGAGAGAGGGAGAAGAGACAAAAGAGGGGGAGAGAGAGAGTGATGGTAGGCCTCCGCCGGCCCCGGGGCACGCCACCAACTGGTCCTCCGCCAACTGGATCGCCTGGGCCGACACCGTCGGGCGGTGGCACTGGACCCACTGGGAGGTTTTCTTGGGCAGCCTGGCCACGAATTGCTCCAGTGTCACCTGATCGACGATGGTATCGACGGTGCTGCCTCCGGTCATCAGCCATCTACGACAGGCATCCCGGAGCTGGTGAGCAAAGGCAAACGGCTGGGAACGTTCCCCGAACTCCAGGGACCGGAACCGCTGTCTGTGCTGTTCGGGGCTCCGCCCCACCCGCTCGAGAATAGCCCTTTTGAGGTCCGCGTACTTCATCAGGTTCTCAACCGGAAGTTGCTGGGCGGCCATCTGGGCTTCTCCAGAGAGGAGGGGAATGAGGCGGACTGCCCAAGCGTCCGGTTGCCATCCTGCTAGTTCCGCGGACCGCTCAAACAAGTCGAGGAAGGCTTCCGGCTCGTCCTGGGCTCCCATCTTATGTAATGGCACCGTCGGGGAACCAGCCGGAGTTGTGTGGCCTCTTTCCTGGCTCAACCAGCTCCGGAACGACTCCCGGTCCTCCTGTTGGGTCCGGATGAGGGCCTGGAAACGCCTCTCCTGGTCTTCTCTAAGTCCCACCAGGGCCTGGTGTTGTTCTTGGTGGAGACCGGCGAGAGAGCTGATGACCTCGGCGAACGGCGATCCTGGCGGCGACTGCATGCTGGCGGCGGCTGCTTCCTTTCTCCCGGGTTTCGGAACCAATGTAGCAACGTTCGTAGTTTAAGGAAGAAAGGAAGCGGGGTCACGTGGCTGGGAAAATGTAAACACTTTATTTTTGCAATACTTCCGTGTTGCACGCCCGCTCACTCAAACGTTTCACACGCACTCTGTGGTGACGATCCTTTCGGTCTGTCTGGATATTCCTCGATTCCTCGTCTTTCTCTCAGACAGTCATTATGCACTTTCCCAGCCTCGTTTCTCTCTCCTGGTTGCTCCTTCCGTCGCGCCTTAAATGCGTCTCCTCGCCAATTACTAGAACGAGAAGCAGGTGTTTTCACTAAAACGTTGATCTGCTTACTTACCGTCATTCTCCCGACACGTCCTCCTGCCGCAGACCGCGTCAGACCACGCCCCCCTTGCCACAGTGAACTATGTGCCTGAATATGGTTATCTGTTCCTCTTGTTGCTACGATGAAGTCCACCAACGCTTGGTTGCATGACTTTCGGTTCCTCTCAACAACAACATGTTGTGGCAGGTCATAAGTCAGCCCTGGAAAAGCTTAATAAAGAGGTTGTAATTTCCCTTCAGTCAGGCAAACTTTTTCCCATGCCCTTCAAAAGAAAGAAAAAAGTAGGAAAACTCTAGACAATACTGATATACAGGCTGCACATATATATACTCACAAACTCCTTCAAATTACCGGGTGATTTACTTCCTACAGTTTCCATAATTTTCTCATTGCATGATCTATTTTTACTGGGCACAATGCCTCCATCAGAAATGAAAAGAAAGGTGCGTGTGAAATGTGATGTAATTATACTAATAATTCTTAAATTATATCTATAATGTGGTCATCCCAATGGGAAACATGGGCTGCAGCCAAGGGTCCCCAACACTAGGGGGATAATTTTTTTTATCCCCCTAGTATTATGCATATCCCTATCAGTCTATACATTACAATAACAAACCCCCCAAGAAAATCACAAAATAAAATTACTGTCCTTGTAGCACGTAAAGGAGAGATAACACACAAAAAGTGAAGAAGCATTCGGACAGGCCCATTATCTATGAAGGGGCACTAATGCTAAAGCCCTTAGACATGTTGTGAGAAAGTACTGTCATGGTTTACATGGCAAGACATGGCAGGACAACCCAATTGCAGGCAGCGGTACGGATAAACAAAAATACTTTATTCTTAACAATAAACACAAAACAAGGACCCACGATGGGGTAAAACAGGAACAAGAAATGATATACAAGTACTGAACGAAGACTGACTGAATCACTAGACTAGTGGTTCTCAACTCCAGTCCTCAGGCCCCCCCTTACAGTATACTTTGGATGTCTCCCTATTGAACACATGAATGAGTTAATGAGATAATGAAGTGATGATTGAGTCATTAATGATGAACAGGTGAAGTTAACAAACACAATCACTAATGAAAAAATCAACAATAAGAATAAAAACCATAATAGTGTTGAGTGTTTCCTTTAGTGTGGCTCTTACCCACCGGCGGCGCCAGGGGGGTCTTGGGGGGTCTCAAGACCCGCCCAAAAAATGCCTTGACCCCCCATTTGACCCCCCACCCCCTCCGTGATTAAAAAATATTTAATATATACTAAAATATTTATATCCGGGATAAAGATTTCAAAATGGTTCCCTTCAAACTACGCAGAACAATAATAAATAATAATTTATTCGACAAATAAAAAAACATAAACATAAGAATCACTGCGACGCCCCATTAACGTTGCTGCCGCTGCGCCTTACGTCATTGCGTTCAAGGCGCTGTCGCGAGCCCGCAAATGCTGCTAAGCACTTTATATCTTGAAGCTAAAAATGGATCGCTTCGTCGTCCCCAAAAACAAATTGAGAGCAGACGGAAATAGGAGTGAAAATATACCCGTTGCAGTGGAGGGCTAGCCCTGCTTGATCCTAGAATTAGAAACAGAGGACATCGAGGAATTGGAGGATGAGGAGGTGGGACCGAAGCAACTCGCAGCCCCCGAGGCGGAGGAGACAGGTGAGCAGATGGAAAGAAATGGCGCCTCATCGAGCGCTACAGTGGGCACGGATGGTGGGAATCCTGACGGCGGAGTGGATTTAACGGGGGATTTAAGCCATGGCCCAGTAGAGAAACCAAGACAGCCTAAACTAAAAGCATTCCCCGCGTCGTTCTTTTGGATCGCAGGGGCAGCTAGCAGGGGCGTCATTAGGCCCTTTTTAGGGGGGCTTCAGCCTCCTTTAAATTTATGCCCAGCCCCCCTAAAAAATTGTCAGATTAATAAATGTATGATCGCTTTAGTCCCCTTTAAAATCTAATTTGAAACGGCGGCGCAATGCGTCAAGTTTCGGCTCCTCCCCTGATCTAAGTCTTCATGGATTCAGCGCGTTATTCAATCCGCAGGGGCGCTGAGCGGAGCGAACATACATCATAGAGTACAAGGTGTGTGTGTGTGTGTGTGTGTGTGTGTGTGTGTGTGTGTGTGCATTTATTGATAGATTGCTATGATATGACATCTGCATCGGTGCAGTTCTTGTAATTGCAGTTTACATAATGTTACTGGACCAGTACACGGTTCGGTTTCTCATCCAATACCTGTACGTCTTCGCTGCGTTCACCTTCAGCCCTTATCACAGTGTGATAGTTGTTTTTTCTTCCAACAAAAATGAAGCGATTAACACCCGTGAAAACATACTTTAGAAAACGATCATGATTTATTTTAATTTACTTTTTAAAATGTAAAGCATATTAAGGTGTATCTCGGCATTACATTATGCAGCCATGCACAGAAATGGTTAAATACACTGATCATTGTCTGAAAGCAACAAATGGCACAGAGAGAGAAACATCATGTGGACTTATTTTGTGTTGTTTTATTAAATACATTTTTTTGTATTAGGCAAGGCAAGGCAAGGCAAGTTTATTTATATAGCACATTTCATACACAAGTGCAATTCAAAGTGCTTTACATAAAATGATTGACAGAAAGAATAAAACGTATCTTTAAAATGCAAATTATTTAAAACAATAAAACAGCAATAAAATTGATTAAAAATGTGAGTGTATATATAAAAAGAATAAGAGCAAAATAAAAATAAATTAGAAATAGAAGTGCAGTTGATGTAAAGTAGCACAGTGCTCAGGTTGTGAATGCACAGCTAAACAGGTGTGTTTTTAATCTGGACTTAAAAGTATCTACTGTTGGTGAACGTCTGATGTCATCTGGAAGCAGATTCCAGCTACGAGTGGCGTAATGGCTAAACGCTGACTCGCCCTGTTTTGAGTGAACCCTTGTTATCTCTAACTGACTTGATCCTGATGATCTGAGAAGTCTGATTGGTTTATATTCAATGAGCATATCTGAGATGTATTTAGGTCCTAGACCATTGAGTGATTTATAGACAATTAATAATACTTTGAAGTTGATTCTAAAAGTAACTGGTAACCAGTGTAAGGACCTGAGGATTGGAGTGATATGCTCAGATTTTTTGGTTCTGGTCAGAATCCTGGCAGCAGCGTTCTGTATGAGCTGCAGCTGTCTGATGGTCTTTTTGGGAAGACCTGTAAGGAGTCCATTACAGTAATCCACCCTGCTGGTGATGAAAGCATGAACTAGTTTCTCTAAATCTTGGCTTGAGACAAAACATCTGATTCTGGCTATGTTTCTGAGATGGTAGTACGCTGATTTGATTATTGCTTTGACATGACTGCTGAAACTAAGATCAGACTCCAAAATGACCCCAAGATTTTTTACCTTGCTTTGTGTCTTTAGACCTCTTAAGTCAAGGTATGTGTTTACCTTGTTAGTTTCATCCTTGTTACCAAAAACAATGACTTCAGTTTTGTTTTTATTTAACTGAAGGAAGTTTTGACACATCCAGCTGTTAATTTCATCAATGCATTGGCAAAGAGAGTCAATAGGCCTGTAGTCATTGGGTGCGAGGGCTAGGTAGATCTGAGTGTCGTCTGCATAGCTGTGGTAGGCAATTTGGTACTTTTTCATTATTTGGCCAAGTGGGAGCATATACAGGTTGAAGAGGAGCGGAGCTAGAATTGAGCCCTGTGGAACACCACAAGTCATGGGTGTCCAGTCAGATTTATGGTTGCCTATGTTCACATAGTAACCTCTCCCTTTAAGGTATGACCCAAACCATTTAAGTATCAATCCAGAAAGCCCTACCCAGTTTTCCAGCCTATTTAGGAGTATGGTGTGATCCACTGTGTCAAAAGCAGCACTGAGATCTAGTAAAACCAGAACTGATATTTTGCCTGAATCAGAATTCAATCGAATATCATTAATTATTTTTATGAGCACTGTCTCTGTGCTATGATGCTGACGGAAACCAGACTGATAATTGTCCAGGTAGCCATTTGAGTTCAAAAATTTGGTCAGCTGATTGAAGACAACCTTTTCAATGATCTTGCCTATAAAAGGAAGATTTGATATTGGTCTGTAGTTAGACAGTAAGGTTTTGTCTAGATTGGCCTTTTTTCGAAGAGGTTTGACAACTGCATTTTTTAGGGACTCGGGGAAAGTTCCTGAGAGCAGTGAGGTATTAACTATTTTTAGGAGATCTGCTTCCAAACAGTTAAACACTCTTTTGAAAAAGGATGTGGGAAGTGTGTCAAGGCTGCAAGTTGACGCCTTAAGATGCTGGACCGTTTCCTCCAGGGTTTTGAGATCAATTGTCTGAAATTCAGACAAAGTAACTAATTTCTGATGTACTGAAGTCAGACTGACCTGACTGCTGCATGGAGCTTTGCTGATTTCAATTCTGATATTACTGATCTTTTGAAGGAAAAAAGTTGCAAACTCATTGCATTTGTCATCAGACAGCATTTCCCTCGGAACTTGACTAGGGGGATTTGTTAGTCTCTCTACAGTTGCAAAAAGGGTGCGAGTGTTATTTATTTTGCTGTTTATAATGTTAGAGAAAAAATTCTGTCTGGCTTTGCCTAAGTCAACATTGAAGGCATGCAGGCTGTCTTTATAGATGTTATAGTGAACTTCAAGTTTGGTTTTTCGCCACATACGCTCAGCTTTTCTGCATGTTCTTTTCATGCTTTGTACTTCTGGTGGTATTAAGTAATAATGAATCATTAGTTTATCATGATACATTAGAGTAAGAGTAGAGTAAAGGGATTTGTGTTTTATTTTAAGTAATTGATTTATAGAAGTGGCAAATTGATAATTCATGTTGTTACTTTTAATGAAACGGGTGTACTTGTGTTTGTACAGTGCATAATGAATCAGGAAGTCTTCATTGTAAAAAAAATCTACATTCCCAACTCAAATTTTCTTGTGACTGGTCACATCTCAACGTTTCAATTTTTTTCACAGTGTTGTATATGGCTCAGTCAGTACTCCTACTCCCATATATGAAATACAGGGAATACAATGAAATAGTGAATAGCAATAAGGTTAGTAGTATACAACCCTACCCTAATAGTCAAATAATTTTTTTTAATCATACCCTTATTGGGGGCTGAGCCCCCCTAAAATGAAAATCCTAGAATCGCCCCTGGCAACTAGCATCCAGGGGTTTTAGTTACTCGTGGTTCAAACAGTACCAGTGGTCTGAATATTCTGTCAAAAGACGCGGCTTTTTGTTTTGCCTGTCGTCATTTTTTTCACAGTGTGCATGGAACTGGTTGTTCAGAAACACACTATAACAGCTGATATAAAAAATAAATCAAGGGTAAGAGCCCCACTAAAGGAAACATTATTATAGTTTTTGTTCTTACCGATGATGTTTTTGTTACCAGCAGGTGTTCATCATTATTGATCAATCATCACTTCATTTTCTCATTAACTCGTTCATGTGTTCAATAGGGACAGATCTAAAATAATCTGTCAGGGGGGGCCTGAGGACTGGAGTTTGAAAACCACTGCACAAGACTAACAAACACTTGACATTAAAATAAAATAAAGACTTACTAGACGAGACAGGATAACATTGACATGAACACACCATGGGTAACAGACGATTCAAACTCACAATCCACGAGGCGCAGAGACAGTAACACACATGCAGCTACAATGAACGAGCACAGGACATTGAACACGAGGATGTTTTAAAGGGTGACAAACACAGGATCATTAACGAGGAACAGGTGCTGGGGATTAAGCACTAAGGAGAGGCTGACGGGGAACGAGATGGCAGGAACAATGAGGCAGACCGGAGAGAGAGAGAGAGTATGCAGAAACATAGATGCTACAACAGTCTCTCTCCCACCACATAACTAAAGGCTATGCCATGGCTCCACTTGAGACAAGAATAAAACATGATATGATAGTGGAACCATGACAAATGACTATTATCAAACCCTAAGGAAATCAACATCAGAAGAGATTAAGGCAGGTGATATCTCACAATGCTTACCTTAACATGTGCTAAGAGGGATTTCCAGTGAATTGTAAAAAAGCACCAGACTACATGACGACATGAGATGATGCTTACACAAAAAACAATCAAAGAATGTGCAAAATCTGATTTTACTGAAACTGCTGGTGTCCTTCAACATTTGCAGGTGTACCTGTTTGCTGTACACATATACATACACTTTTAACATCACAAGAGGAAATAGATGTGGTGATTGGAGCCAAAGCTTCCCTAGACCACCATTCACTTCAGTGTTCAGTGCAGTTTTGGAAAGGGCCACGAGTCAAAACATCAAGAGCAACACAGGTGGTTTCTGTCGAGAGCTGATCAACTTCCTCATGTAGAGCTTCATGAGCATTTTCCCACTCTGGAGTGAAATGCTTCTTGGGGATCTTAGACAGTTTACTGAAAGCCCCACAGCTACAATCATCAGAAATCCAAAACTAGATAAACTAACTGTCAGGCAGAACGATGGTTTTGGATTGTGAAACATAGCATCCTTCAAACAAAAACAAGTTATTGCGTCCTGCTGACTTCATCCAAAACTTGTATGGATCCCTACAAGGCAGATGCAGAGAAAACAACAATCTGTTACTGCCTTGCCGTGATCAACATCCGAAAGAAAACTTCTTCAGCCAAAAAGAAGAACGGGCAAAGGAAACATTGAGAAACATTATAAGCGTAGGAAAAAATACATTGACCCACCATATATGCTGCCACAGCTGGGACATTCTAAAACGCTTAATGTGAAAAACCCTTAACATACCAAAACAGCGATCAAGGAAAAACAAATTTCTCTCAAACCTTCCTTGTACTAAATACTTGATGCTGTCAAAGGAATGAGCCCTTATAAAGCGGATAAAGTGAATAATATCATGTTAAGCATTTTCTCCCCCATAGAAGTCCATTATAAGGAAACAACTTCAAGGGCTCAAATGACACGGCCAAAATGAATATTAGTGTTACTTTTAGATGTAATGCAATGTGTATAAAGGATTTGAGGTACAAAAACGCTGTATTTTCTGCATGTTTATATCTCCCCTATGCTCCGCCTCTCTGCAACGCGCTGATATTTTACAAAGTTCATCGCTCTGAAAAGCGAGGTGTGCTACGATTGGCCAGTTAACCGTACTAATTTGTCGAATACTGCAAGTGTGTGAGTAAAATGTAAAGTCTCTTACCATTTTCGGAACATCATGTTCGCAAGCAATTGTACTGATAGGAGATAAAATGTCATCGGTACTTTCTTTATCAATTCGGGCCCGAATGTTATCCGGAACATGAAGATGATCAAGCCGATATATCAACTTTGCCAGCGCGACTTGAGCAGGATGGAAAGGATTGGAAAGGTTTTAAAAAATAAATATTATGTTAATAGTTAAAAACTATAGTGAACAGTTTTACCTTTTATATACAACGTTATATAGATATGCCATTAGTGATCAACCAGTGTTACACCACGTCTCGTCGCGACTCAACAAAGACAATAAATCCCATTATAAACACCATATTTCTTCCTCTAGTTGGAACATTAATACTGATTATTTTGACTTATGTTGTATTTTTTCATGTTGTACGCGTGTCTGCATTTGCAAATCACAAACACACGACAAATAAACTTTCGTTAGTACATAACAAAGCTCTTTTTCTTCAATGTGATCACGCCCTTGCCAAGATCGCTATCTATACTCACTCAAACAGGGTCAACCCACCCAAACAGTTGGGAAAACAAAGTGTTCATAGTGAAGTTTATCGATTTGTCTGCACGTTTGGACCACGCTGCACTAGGGGTGACCACGAATTGTCGAAGATCGCCCCTCACAGGCCGGGGGGTACCCCCGAGACTGTGCTTGCTCCCTCCCTCGGGGGGGTATGCAGCGACGAGAAAACGGAGATGGGAGCCCTCGGAGCGACTGGAAAGAGAGAGGGTAGAGAGGGAAAAATATAATTATAGTCCGTTTCCCCGACATGCTGCCGCTCGGTCCTCAACCAGCCGGGGTACTCTCATTTGCGGTGCCTTGCGTTGGCCCTGGGCCCTCGGTGGACAGCTAAACCGTCTACCCCCTAGCGGCTGGCGGTGGCTCCTCCTTTAGCGGGGAGTCGGGGAGAGTTCCCCGTCCCCTGCTACTCCCCCTCGGGCCAGCCTCTGGCGGACAGTGGCAACTCCCCCGCTCCCGCTTGGACGATAGGGGGCGCGGCAGCAAAGGTCGCACCGAAGCTTCGAGAACCCACTAGCGTATGCCCTTCGTCCACGCTGCACGAACTCTCCACCACCGCGAGGCCACTCGGCGGCGAGGACTCTCCGACAGCATGTCTCTCCTTCCTCCCGGGTTTCGGCACCAATGTAGAAAAGCTCAATAAAAGGAAGGAAGGAAGGAGGCGGGACCCGCCAAACGTTTAAACAGTTAATCAAATAATAACACAGAACATAAACAGCCGGCAGCCCATCACGGACGACTGCCGGCGAAATAACATAAATAAATATACAAACGTAAAACATGTTCGGGCCCGGTCCTCTCTCATCGACAGTCCGGTCGCTCGCTCTCTTTATGCCCCCGATCTCCTCCGTGGTACGAGACCGGTGCGCGCATGGCTGGCGCTTATTAACAATTACTCACCGGTCTCGAAACATGATCCCGCCCCGCCCCGCCTACTCCACTACACATACCTTGGCACAGATATATAAACCAGTTATGTTTTAATACCATTTGTAACAAGGGATACATAGTTTTGCCGTAACAGCACAAGCGCACACATCAACCAGAACGAGGGTGAGAGGAAGAGAACGCCGTTTCTGTTAATGATGTTTTATAAAGAAGTAGACCCTGGATTTTCAGATTGTTTGAAACTGATATATTGAGCGGTCTCAGCGCTAAAAGAAGTCATGAACCGCAGGCAGTAAGTGAAACTGCGTCAGATGTCTGTGTTTTGTTGGCAATTGGCGCGTAAGTGCATAATGTAAACAACAAAAACGTATATTGAATCAAGAGTTATTCAAGGATAATGTGATGATGGGTTGTGTGCTTTTGCTTTAGTTCCGCCCACTGCACGCCTCCAGGAGCTCGACTGTAACAATCGTACATAGGTTTTCTATCTTTCAGAATCAGAAACAGAATCAGAAAGAGCTTTATTGCCAAGTATGTTTGCACATACAAGGAATTTGTTTTGGTCACAGGAGCATCCAGTACACAGAATGAGCAACAACACAGAGACCATCAAACAATACAAAAACAGTTACACAGATGATTTAAATAACGGCCTATGGGTATAAAAATTAAGAAATACAATACAATAAACATAAGAGTTAAGCTATAGAGAGTAAAGATATGTGTGTATGTAAATATGTACAAGTAAAAAATAGGAATAGACTATTTCAGTAAAAGGTATGCGTTATATACAGCAAGCTGGAATATAATTTACAGAAAAAGTTGTATAAAAAAAAAAAAAATAGATAGTGTATTATCTGAAGGATATTGAAGATTGCACTTTATTATTATTGCACAGAGTTAATTGCACATAAGAAGTCTTGCACGCAAGAAAAAAAGAAAAAAAGAATAATAAATTAACTGTTCAAGAGGTAGATGGCCTGAGGGAAGAAGCTATTTTTGTGTCTGGTTGTTTTGGTGCTCAGTGCTCTGTAGCGCCGACCAGACGGCAGCATTGTGAAGAGATGATGGCTTGGAAGTGAGAGGTCCAGGGTGATTTTCTGAGCCCTTTTCCTCACTCTGGATGTATACAGTTCTTGGAGGGTGGGCAGGGGAGCACCAATGATCTTCTCAGCAGTCCGAACCGTCCTCTGTAGTCTTCTGAGGTCTGACTTTGTGGCTGAGCCAAACCAGACAGTGATGGATGTGCAGAGAACAGACTCTATGACTGCTGAGTAAAACTGTTTTAATAGAGTTTGTGGTAGGTTGAACTTCTTCAGCTGATGTAAGAAGTACAACCTCTGCTGGGCTTTTTTAGCAATAGAGCCAATGTGATTGTCCCACTTCAGGTCCTGAGAGATGGTGGTGACCAGGAACCTGAATGACTCCACTGCTGCCACAGTGCTGTTCCTGATGGTGAGAGGGGGGAGTGCAGGGGAGTTTCTCCTGAAATCCACAATCGTTTCCACTGTTTTAAGCGTGTTCATAAATATGATGGAACTAAAGACTCTATGTACTACTCTATAGATACTCAAGATTAACTTTAACACTTTAATTTGTTTGGGTTACACACATTTGAATGTATGAATATGTGCAGAAGTGTGAAAAATATACTTGAAGATCAACACCATCAGAACCTTGTGCTTTATATGGGTTGACTGCCCTGAGTGATCTGAGCACGTCAGACAGAGAGATGGTTAGAGAACAGCTTTTGTTTTCTGTTGGCAGTTTCATTGCAGAGGAGGTGTTGCTAGAGACCACATTTAATCTGTTCTGTCATCAGACAGAGAGGAAGAATGAACATGTCACAGGGTTTTTAATACATTTTTCGTTTGTAGTCTGAGATTGAGTGTAAACCGTTCCACATTCATTCCACATCCAGGATTTTTCCTGATGATATTATCAGTGGACCAGCTGTGTAGTCGGGGCCATACACGTACACAACATTTGCTTACTTTTTCCAAAGCGCTGTTTGTGTGTAACGCCTTCTAAAGATCTATATTAGCATTTACCCTTCATATACCTGCTTGTTTTCCTGCTTAAAATGTCTCAGAGCTGCAGTTGTTTTAAACATCCTCATTGTGTTTATTCATTTCTACACTAAAATCAGGTCGATTTTATATCAAGTATGTTTTGTCAAGTATTCCCACAGAGATCCTGCATGTTTTTACGTAATCTCGTTTATGTGAACGTGTTAAATTTTTTTAACTAATTATTATTTTCCGGTGCAATAACTTCATAATTACAGCATAACTGAAGAATTTTGTATAATTATGATTACATGGCATATTTAACTGTATTCATTGTCATATAACTAAACAAACACCCTTTACCACTGCAGTGGACACACTGATGTAATCCATGACAGAATTAGTGTGTTTATAAATGTCTGTGTCTGCTGCATCATGGGTAATCTGCAGATCTGTGGTTTGTAAGAAGTGTGAAGATGACCTCACTCATGTCCTGCTTTTGTGTGTGTGTGGAGACAGAAGAAGAACGGAGGTTTGATCAGCTTTAATGAAGACTGGGTGTCTGCTCTGCTCGGGCAGGAAAGTCATGTGTTTAATGAATTTGTAGAAAACCTTCATCATGTTAGTCCTGTTAAAGTCTCTGACAACAAAAGTCATAACTGAGCACTGTGTCCAATTATTTTAAGACAACAGAAGTCATTTATAAATATCACCATTAAACTACAGAATGTGTTCTAGTCTATAATAGTGTCATGACTCAGTCGATGAGAAAAGAGGAAATGAGAAACCACAGGAAGAGCTACAAATGTTCTCATGAAGAACTATAAGTAGATGATGAGAAGAGACTCAGTAAGAGAAACACAACATGACTGAGAAGAGTGATATATGTCTGCTGGGACTGATCCTTCTCTCTTCACTATTCACAGGTAAACTATACAACACATGTATTTCATCAGATTTCATTTCATTACTCTCACTGACATTCTGACAAACATGTTCAGTTTCGCCTCGGTTGTGGAACACTGGTCCAGCTCTATACCCTCTACAGGGTGCTGGAGGGTTCATGGGAGTTTGCCCAACCAATCCACATGTGTTTTGTGGATTTGGAGAAGGCATTCGACTGTGTCCCTCGCGACATCTTGTGGAGGGTGCTCCGGGAGTATGGAAACGGGACCCTTTGCTAAGGACTATCCGGTCCCTGTACGACCGGAGCAGGAGCTTGGTTCGCATTGCCGGCAGTAAGTCAGACTTGTTCCCGGTGCTTGTTCGACTCCGGCAGGGCTGCCCTTTGTCGCCGGTTCTGTTCATAATCTTTATGGACAGAATTTCTAGGCGCAGTCAGGGGCCGGAGGGCGTCGGGTTTTGGGACCACACGATTTCATCTCTGCTCTTTGCGGATGATGTCATTTACATTTACATTTAGTCATTTAGCAGACGTTTTTATCCAAAGCGACTTACAAGTGGGGTAGGTAATGGAAGTAATTGGGACAGCATAAGTACAACAAAAGCATAAGTGCAATCAAAAAGAAGACTGGTCTCATAAAGCCTAACACAGTATAAAGAATCATTCCTTCATACATTTTTTTTTTTTAAGAGAAGAGAAGAAAAGAGTAGAGAAGAAAAGAGTAGAGAAGAAAATAGAGTCAGATCAGATCATTCAGATGTTGGCGGAAAAGATTTGTTTTCAGGCGCTTCTTAAAGATGGCTACAGAATCTGCAGATCTTGTAGCAGCGGGCAGATCATTCCACATAGGTGGAACAGATCCGAAGAAGGTGCTGAACCCATCAGACCAGGACCTTCAGCATGCACTGGGACGGTTTGCAGCCGAGTGTGAAGCGGCTGGGATGAGAATCAGCACCTCCAAATCTGATGCCATGGTTCTGAGTCGGAAAAGGGTGGTTTGCTCACTTCAGGTAGGTGGAGAGTTCCTGCCTCAAGTGGAGGAGTTCAAGTATCTGGGGGTCTTGTTCACGAGTGAGGGAAGGATGGAACGGGAGATTGACAGACGGATCGGTGCAGCTTCTGCAGTAATGCAGTCACTGTACCGGTCTGTCGTGGTGAAGAAGGAGCTGAGCCGCAAGGCGAAGCTCTCGATTTACCGGTCAATCTACGTTCCTACTCTCACCAATGGTCATGAGCTGTGGGTCATGACCGAAAGGACAATATCCCAGGTACAGGCGGCCGAAATGAGCTTTCTCCGCAGGGTAGATCCGCTGCTCCTCCACATCGAGAGGGGCCAGCTAAGGTGGCTCGGGCATCTTTTCCGGATGCCCCTTGGACGCCTTCCCGGGAAGGTGTTCCGGGCATGTCCCACCGGGAGGAGACCCCGGGGAAGACCTAGGACACGCTGGAGGGACTATGTCTCCCGGCTGGCCTGGGAACGCCTCTGTGTTCCCCTGGAAGAGCTGCAGGAAGTGTCTAGGGAGAGGGAAGTCTGGGCTTAGACTGCTGCCCCGGCGACCCGGCCCAGGATAAGCGGAAGAAAATGGATGGATGGATGGATGGATGTTCAGTTTCATCTCATGTCACATTAATCATAGATTTCATGAGTCTTATTCTCACATTCAAAAGTCTGATGTCAAGAGTCGATGATAGAGGAACTAGGCCACATTATCTTCTGTCAAAACTTCTGATTTATTTTATGTAAAAATGATACAAATCTTTATGTTATTAAAAGATAAATATTGAACTGTTTAAATATATTGTGATGTATCAATATGAATGATGTCATCTGCTGTTTCAGGTGTGAGTGAAGCAGAAGAGACTGATGTGTTCATCAGTTCTGGTGAAAGTGTGTCTCTGTCCTGTAATGATGCTCTTCATCAATGCTCCTCAACTACATGGATCTACAGTAATTATATAACATCACCTGAAGAAGTGTTTACTGGAGGAATAAAGAAGAATAACACAGAGAGATCTGAGAGACTGAGTCTGACATCTGACTCCTCTCTCAACATCTATAACACAACACAAGATGATGGTGGAGTTTACACCTGCAGACAATAGGTGAATGGACGTCATCATGAACCTGATTCAGATGTTTTACTACATTTTTTTCATTGTCAGTGTTTCTCTTCATTTATATGAACACATGTTGGACTTCAGATCACAGTTCACTTTATCTCTTGTGTTTTCACTGAAACTCATGAGTACTGAGAGTGTGTTGTGTGATTTGTGTTTCAGTGTCTTCATCATCATCATCATCATAGACTGAGATAAGAGCAAACACATCTGTCACTCTCTCCTGTCAGCTGTTTTCATATGACTCATGTGATGATTTGCTCAGTTATGATGGATTTCAGCTGGTGTGGATGAATCAGACTGATGTTGATCTAGAGACAGACTCCAGATATCAGATTAGATCAGATGAACTCTGTCTCATCTCTCTGACTACAACACTTGTGAATGAAGACGACAACACAGAGTTGAGATGTGTGCTCAAACACAAGAATGACATCAAGACCTCAGTCCCATATACTGTCAGATTTACAGGTAAGACATCACTCTGACAGGAGTGTCCTGAACTCAAAGTGACTTCAGTCATTAAACTCTGTACTGATGATGAAGAAATTACATAAACATGAAATATGATTGTGATGTTCTACATCATGATGTCTCTGAACATTCATCATCTTCTACAGATTCAAACCAAATTCTAGTGACCACCACAAACCCTGAGAGATTCTCAACTCCTAACCTAACAGAAACTACACAACAACAACAACAAGGTACATCATCACTGTGTGTCTGTGTAGGTGTGTGTGTGTGTGTGCGCGTGTGTGTGTGTTCCACATTATAACTCATCTTAACTAAACTTTGTTTTTTACAGCATCAACTACAACATCAAAAATAATAAGAGGTATGAAGTGTTGATTGTGATCCATGTGTCCTGTTACATAAGTACATGAGTGAAACTCTCACTGAACTCATCTTGTGTTTGTTTCTCATGTGTAGTGTTTGAGAGTTTGATGATTTAATGGTGTTCTTGTGTCTTCTAGTGATTCTAGTAATTGTTGAGGTGTCAGTGTTTGCTGCTCCTACTGTCATTCTTCTTCAGATCATCTTTGCAGGAAGAGCGCGTGAGTTTTCATCATCATCATCATCATCATTCACATTCACCTGAAACAATCCAGAAAACAAACAGCAGAACTTCATCACTTTTATTGACTTTTATCTTCTCAGAAAACAGAAGAAGGACTCAGAACGCTCATCCAGAAGACACAGTGATTAGATTAGATTAGATTAGATTCAACTTTATTGTCATTACACATATACAAGTACAGTGTAACGAAAAGTAGTTTAGGTCTAACCAGAAGTGCAATTAGCAAGTGCAGGATATACAGTGTGAATAAATACAGAATACAATATTAGGGGAATAATATACAAATGTTCTATGACAATATGACAGTCGGTGTGTACTATGGACAATATATACAGAAGGATATATACTGTGAACAATGTACAGGTGGTTATGAACAGATAACAATTTAGACTATACATGTGCAAGTGACTTAAGTGTGCATTAATTACAGACATTAGCTATTAAAGTTACAGTGCAGTAGATGAGTTAATGAAGTTATTAAAGGTACGGTGGAGTACATGAGTTAATGCAGTTATTGAAGTTATAGTGCAATAGATGAGTAGATGCCGTTAATAGAGTTACAGTGCAGTAGATGAGTTAATGCAGTTATTGAAGTTACAGTGCAGTAGATGAGTAGATGCAGTTAATAGAGTTACTGAGTTACTAATACAGTTATTGAAGTTACAGTGCAGTAGATGAGTAGATGCAGTTAATAGAGTTACTGAGTTACTAATACAGTTGTTAAAGTTATTGTGCAATAGATGAGTTAGTGCAGTTATTGAAGTTACAGTGCAGTAGATGCGGTAATGCAGTTATGAGAGTAGTCCATTAGTGCAAATGAGCATTCAGTATAATATTCCTTGTGTGCAAGTGAGCAGTATAGAGTGCAAATGATGCTGTGTGTGTGTAAACAGTCCGGTAGAGCTGTCTTTAAGTTAGAGTGATTAAAATCTCCCGCAACAATAAATGCAGCCTCCGGGTGAGCAGTCTGTTGTTTACTGATGGCTGCATGAAGTTCTTTCATAGCAAGCTTGGCATCAGCATCTGGTGGAATATAAGCTGCCGTTATAATGGTGGAAGTGAATTCCCGTGGCAGATAAAACGGTCTACATTTAACCATGAGAAACTCAAGGTTAGCCGAGCAGTGTCTCCCGACAATAACAGAGTTTGTGCACCAAGCTTTATTGACATAAATGCACAGTCCACCTCCTCTTGTTTTACCGGATTCCTCTGCCGTTCTATCTGCGCGGTGTGTGTTGTAGCCCGCTAACTCAATAGCGTTGTCCGGTATGGCGCTGTGTAGCCATGTTTCCGTGAAGATTATGACATTATAGTTCAAAAGTCTTTTGTTGTTGATGATTCGGAGTCGAATCTCATCCATTTTGTTCACTAATGATCGCACATTAGCAAGGAAAATGCTGGGTAAAGAGAGCCGGTGTGGTGTTAGCTTTAGCTTAGCTCTTAGCCCTCCACGTACCCCCGCCTTTGTTTTACGATCTCGACGCCGCCGGCGAGCACATCCGTCCGGCCGTGTGGGGTGGGTAGCATAGGGTGTTTTGATGTCAGCAGTTTTGGAATAAAATCCTCTTTATGAGTAAATTATAGCGAGCTTTATTTGATCCGATTTTACACATATGTGTGTAATGCTTTTAAACAATTCTTCTGGTCACCCCTGTATTAAACTGATAGTTCACCCCAAAATGAAACAGCTGTCATCATTTACTCAAATTGGTCTAAACCTGTATATATTTGTTTCGGTTGAACACAAAAGAAGATAATTTGAAGAATGTGGGAAAGTAAACAGTTCTGGGTCACAATTGACCATAGTTACACACATTCTTCCAAATTCTTTCTTTGTGTTCAGCAGAAAAAAGTATCTTACACAGATTTGTAACATATTGAGGGCGAGTAAATGATGACGGAATTGTCATTTTTAAATATGCTAACAGACAAAGTCTGACGGTTTGTGTAACTATGTTTGTGTATGGTAGCTGAATTGTGTGTTGATTTATATTTGTTAATTCTGGCTTAAACGTTTTGTAATTTTGCCTTTATGGCTGAATAAAATGTCTGATATTGATCTCTGTCATGGACTCAGACGCTCTGTTAGCCACGCCCCTATCCCCAGACCTCACCGCTCAGTTCACCACCCTTTTGATCACACACGCATGTTCCCCATTCACTCATAACCTGGACTCAATAGATGTGTCAAAGGCTGTGACCTTCGAGTAGGTAAACAGCTATAGCGGATATGCATTGACGTCACTTCCCCACTTGACCATGCCGGGACACGCCCCGTTGAGTGGCGGGACACATTCCCTCAAGTGGTAAGACACGCTGCAAAATGGCTGCTTTTAGTAGCAGAAACGAGGAAACCGGGACTGAAACACACAATTATTTGCTGAAATTAAAAGCAGTTGCACTAAACCTAGAACCGCGATCGGGCCCGAGAATCGGCCCAGATTGTCACGTAATGTGAGGCGCTCACAGATCGAATTTTACGCCTCCTGATCTGCTCCGAGAGAAATCTTAGCCGCCCCGATCATATCAAACATGTTTGATATTTAGGATTTTAGATCGGGCTGATGACGTTGGCTCTTTCGCTACAGCCAATGAGAGACACATCTCCGAGGTGACGGAGGTAAAGCTTCTGCAAGGGTACGTTGTACAGCGGAGATGGAGGATCGTCTTTATAATGTATCCTCAAAAACATACCACAACCGCACAGATAAGAACAAGAGCTGGGGAGAAGTCACGTCGGTTTTAAATGTACCGCGTAAATTAACTGCTAACGCGGAGCTTGTAATTTCGTTCAACAGATTGTTATTTATCTATAGGCGCACATATAGCATGCGTTTATGTGTTTGTTTTTATCTCATATTCACATTGGCATTCATCTTAGTTCGGCAGCGACAATTGTTTTCGCCTACAGCACAGTAATAACTTCAGCACTAGCAAAAAAGCATTATAGCACCACCTGCTTTAAATACGTTTACGCGGTTTTGGAGTGACAGACAGAGAATCATTCAGAGCGCGACAAAGACACATCATTCCAGGATTGAATGTTAAACACCTTGCTACAGTTTTGCTACAGTAACGTAAATCCCTTGCTTTTGAATTGTAAACCGAAACATCTGCTTTTCACCGCGGATAAGCCGTAGTACAGTTAAACCGGTACAGTTACACACTCTAGACCTGTTGCATAGCCGCTGCATTTCCTTCATCTATCGTGGAAATACACTTTTTCCATAAAGGACAAATAGATCACGTGAAATTAACTGCGATGTCCCTTTGTTTACTTCTGTTTCCCGGTGAGATGACGTAGGAGGCGTCCTCTGGTATGATAATCTTAATATTATCCTGTATTTGGGTGTCTTAAAATAAACGTCTTTTGTTGTGCAATTATGAAATAAAAAAACTTCCAATTAAACTTTCTAAATCTGTTTTTTGCACTTGTTACCTTTAGTCGTATTTATAAACACAACTTTATCCCCAACATTTTCTTCTCTGTACATTAAACATTTCACATTCATAAATGCAAGTATAGAAAGGGGAAACCTATTTTTGTAGTGCTTGAAAAAGAGATTCAAATGAAGATTTTACATAAGAGAATCTGTTAAGATTCTTCTTATGTGTGTGCCGCAACCAGAATTTAAAATCTGTCAGGATTTTAAAACTCCTGTAGTCTGAGCCAGGCTTAAATTGAAAACTGCAGGTGTGTGTGTTGAAGCAGGGCTGGAACTAAACTCTGTAGGGCTGAGGCTTGACACCTGTGCGACATTAAGTTAATGGATGTTACACCAGTGGTGTAACCTCTATTTTATGAAGCAACATGAGTGTGTTGTTTGCAGCCCAAAAATCCTTATTTGCACAATATTAATCTCCAAGGCATGTTCATGCTAATACATGCCATGCTGTGTTGAGATGAGAGCAGACATTGTAGTGTGAACAGACATTGGAGATTATTATTTTGTAAATAAAGTGGTACATAATATCTTTAGTTTTTGGGGGTGAACAAAGCAATTGTCAAATTAAGGTAAAACCACTGGAGTCATATGGATTACTATACTGACAGTGGAAGTTGCGTATAATGTCTATAGCTAGGTCCAGACGTCTCTTGGATTTTATCAAAAATATCTTCATTTATGTACCAAAGTGAACAAAAGTATTACTGGTTTGGAATGATGTGAGGGTGAGAAATTAATGACAGAATGTTTACATTTTGTATGAACTATCCCTTTTTTCTGTTACAATGCACCCCAGTAATGTTTATGGTGTAATTTGAGGCAATAACTGATTATTTTTATATACATATATATATTTATACACACAGAACATCAAAACTGCACAGTCATACTGCCACCTGCTGAGGTTCTTCCCTCGGTTCCCCCCGAAACAAACTCTACTCTTGGTTCAGCTCCATCAAGCTCCTCAAGGCCAACATCAAGCAGTTTAGCATCAACCAGTGCGTTTCATTCATGGACTGAAAATGTCCAAGTTCCCTGGAACTTAATGCCAGCTGGTATAAAGAGTGCTGTTGAGAATGGACAGAGACCTTCACCTTCTGACCGAAGACAAATGCTATGAATCCATGCTGACGAAATGAGAAAACATGACACAAACCCCACTAGACCACAGTGTCTTACTGTTAGTTGCAAAATAGTGAGCCAGTATCCAAAGTCTTTTGCTGACATTTTGGGTGACAAGCAGGCTGGGGTTGGATATGAATCTGTTCTTTCACAGCTGAAAGTACGCATAGAGCACCTGCATCGAACAAATACTCAAAGTCATCTTAGGATGCTAAGAAGTGACAACCGAAAACTAGAAAACGAAGTTCCACTGACTCGTATGGTTGTACAAGATGGCAGCCTGCTCTTCCACCTGGTGAAAGTTCTGACAGTCTTGAAGTGAAACGTCAGCAGATGGAGGAGATGCATCTTCATGAAGGAATCTCTGGAGTAGAGAGAGGAGACTTTGCAAGCTCATGGAGGGAACCTATTGGCTTCAGCGTCACATGATCAATGCAACCCCATCCCCTACAATTGCAGATATCAAAACTCAATTGCCATATCTCTTCACACAGAGGCATATATACTGTATGGACATTTTGAACGGCTTACTGACAAAAAGTGCTCAGGTGTTTGGAATTGTCTATTCAGGAGGTTGGACAAATCATAATTGAATTTTTCAAAAGCAAACCAAACAATGATGACATTCGAAGCATTCTCTCCAGAGGTGAAAATGATGTGGATGCCATGGTCATACAACTACTCCTTGCGCACTTCAAAGAGCAGTTAGATGGTGTTTTCCTTCAAGCAGATGTAAGTAGAGATAATTACAACCAATCTAATTTATCTGTAATCTCTTTTATGGTTTGGTTCTGTTTATCATGGTTGTGCTGTCTTTTTTAAATTTTGTTTCAGGAATTTGCGACTCCATCTGATGTCCAGGATTCTCTTCATTTGCCAGAGAGTCCAGGCCTTATATTTCTTGGTATGTAAACATTAAAGTCGTTTTACCCTAAAGTCGAAAATAAGTCATCATTTACCCGCCCCACTGCAAAAGTTTTTTACTATTTATTTTTTGTTTCTAGTCGTTTTTTTCTGTCTAGTAAATTATTCTTGATGTAAGAATGTCATCTGAAAACAAGTCAAAATAGTAACCAAGAAAAGCATTTTTTGAGTGGGGTGTTGTTCCAATATCGTGTGACTTTTTCAGGCATAGAGTGGTGATGGTATGAGAAATATAACACAGATTTTAATTGGCATGATATGTATGGAGAAATCAGCAAAATTGTGTGGTTGTGAAGTCCAGCTAATTAACTCTAACACTTTCATTTAACCAGGTAAAACTCTACCTCTAAATAGGAGATTACTCATATACATTTAATTATAGCATTACTGTATTGATGAACCCTACCAAAAAACACTACTAAGGCAAAATGAAATGGTGTATCATGTGAATGGTGTTTCAGAGTTATTTTAACTGTTATGTTACATAGAACCCACAATTTTTTTTTATTATTACTTTTTTATTCTGTTTTTTATTTTTATTACAGGTCAATCTCTCAGCAACCAGCGCTGGATGTTGAGTTAGGAGGATCAAGTTGTGTTTGAAGGAGCACAGCCCACCTTTATCACCGGCCTGGCAGCCCTGTTTGCCTCCTTCTATAATTTCAATTTACAGTACCAGGAAGAGGCAGCATGCGCCCTTGAGTTTGTTCAGAGGTAAGTAATTAGCATATTTGCCATTCATATATTTTAGACTGAATTGATACTAACCTTGTGTTGACAGTATTTGTTAAGAACTTCATTTTTTTTTTATAAACGTTTTGTACAGCTGACTACTGGGAATAACAATATGGACCGGGTTTCAAACACTGAAAAACACACTGTTTTTGTCTTGTTTCCAGTCCAAAAAAACTCACTTAATTTGGATTAATAAATACACAAGACATAATATCTAATCAAATTTTACGTATCTAGTAAATACATCTTGATTTAAGATATTTTAGATATGTGGACTGGAAATCAGACAAAAAGAAAAGCATTTTTTGCAGTGCAGACAGGGCTTAGCTTAAGCCAGGCCCAGGCTTTAGTAAAATTAGAGTATTTAAATGGATGGTTCGGAGTAAAATCAACCTGGGGTCATTCACCATTACATTGAGCCAAACACCCCCCCATAAACCTTTTTTCCCTTGATCGAACAATAGCTCAACAACTAATCGCTCAAGGTCATGGTGGAAAGGACCCTATAGGTTGAAATTTTTTAAAATTATTATAAATTAAGTCACAAATATGGACTGGATTCGGCAATGTGTGCTCTACATAAACAGGGTTTATGGCTGTGTTTCAACTGATACTCTGGTGGGCCCTCTTTTAATTACTTACAAAGCCTTAAACGGTTTAGCCCCTACTTACTTAACCGAGCTTTTATCACGTTACAACCCAACACGCTCTCTAAGATCTCAAAACTTAGGACTATTGACAACACCTAGAATAACTAAATCCACCAAAGGGGGTCGAGCTTTCTCATACGTAGCACCTAAACTCTGGAATAGCCTTCCTGATACTATTCGAGGGTCAGACACACTCTCCCAATTTAAATCTAGATTAAAGACACATCTTTTCAGCCAAGCTTTCACTTAATGCATAGTTAATGAACAGCAGCTACGCTAATTATTCTCTTTATTCTCTTTCCGCCTCTGCTTCGGGATGCCCATCCCGAGGTAGGAAGAAGTTCCACCATGTCCAGACGACCGACAGATGCCCATCCCCAATTTGAGATGACGCCAGCTACAGCTGCAGACTGACTGAGCATCCCAGCTCCATCTAAGGCAATTCCACCACCAGCAAAGAGAAATATGACCATCGGACCATCCCAGCTCAGACCAATACACCCCCAACCAAGAGCAAAGACGGACTATTTGTCTCATTAATGCTGAAGTTACAATATTTGGTATTAAATGCTAAACTTAAATCACATGTCAGCAGTTTGAGTGCAGCTATGACACGTCAGAGGGGATCTGGCCCTCCCGGTTGAGCCTGGTTTCTCCCGAGGTTTTTTTCTCCATTAAATCAATCATTGGAGTTTGGGTTCCTCGCCACAGCAGGGCAGTGTTGGCCTGCTCACCGGGAGACTGCATTTATTTATTTAGAAATTATATATTATTTATTAGTATGATCTTACTCGTTGTATAAATACAATGCACTGTGCTGTGTTTTACCTTTTCTGTTTTTCCTGTTTGACCTGTAAAGCTGCTTTGAAACAATACACATTGTGAAAAGCGCTATATAAATAAACTTGAATTGAAATACCTGATGAGGGGATTTTATTGTTAATAAGCTGGGTGAATAGTCGTTAAAACAGACCTCTTTCTCTCTCTCTCTCTAATATTTAATTTGATATTTCTGCCTTTTAGACGCTTTGTTGACATCAATCCTGAACGTGGATCGAAAGCAAAAAAAGGAAAAGTGACTTCAAAGAATACCGGCCAAATTGTGCAAAGAAAGAACACCACTGTAAGCCCACCAGTTTCCTAACTTCTGCGAAAACTTGCAGACTTTGAATGGAACTTTGTTTAGATCCTGTCAGCCAGTATATTAAAAGTAAATACGATTACTGCATCGTTAACTCCATTCATAAAAATACAACTGGCATTTCAGACAATTTGCTGTTCTATTTTTCTTTTTTTACACATTCTAGCACTTTAAATTTCTGGATTTTTTTTGGATTTTTTTAAGGTTAACAAGATTAATATATTATAAAGTGTTAAGTGTTCAACTAAATGTTTAAAAAAACAGCTAGCGTTTCAGCCAAATGTGTTCACATAAGGCAAGTGTCTGGACGTTGCTTTTGAAATAAATGTTTTAAAACCCAGAGAAAGTTGTTATGTTGTTGGTTTCTAGTTTCAAGTTCAAAGTATAATGTTTTCCCTGTAAAAAATATATATTTTTACCTGGTTACGGTATTCTTCAAAAATACAGTATGTGGCTGGCAACCCAGCTGCCATCATTTTACTGTATTTTGCAGTACAACGGTTTACAGATCTAGTACTGTAAATTATAATTACGGTTCTAGATCTGTAAAAATACAGTATGTGGCTGGCAACCCAGCTGCCAGTATTTTACTGTAATTTTACAGTGAAAAGTTTTACAGTGTATGCACGCAAAATCGCAATTTGGCGTACGTATTAGACGATAATGCAACAGCGTGTTATTTGTACGCAATTGGTGCGACCAGGTTGCAGAAACAGTGTTTTTCTTGGGGCCAAAAATAATGACTTCAGATTTATAAACTAAAATATTATCAACAACAATTTAAAGTCGTCATGAAATGGATGTAGCGATTGTCTTTTTTCTGTATCGTGACGTAAACCCGAGTGAAACTTCTGAAATGAGAAAAAAATTTAGGACAGGAATTGATTTCATCCACCGACAACTGATTGGCTCAGGAGTGCCATTTCTCCTGAAGTGAGGTCATTTCAAGAGGTGGAGGAGGGTAACGTTTTTATATTGATATATACACTCACCTAAAGGATTATTAGGAAAACCTGTTCAATTTCTCATTAATGTAATTATGGTGGTAGTGTAATGGTGTGGGGGATGTTTTCTTGGCACACTTTAAGCCCCTTAGTGCCAATTGGCCATCGTTAAAATGCCACGGCCTACCTGAGCATTGTTTCTGACCATGTCCATCCCTTTATGACCACCATGTACTCATCCTCTGATGGCTGCTTCCAGCAGGATAATGCACCATGTCACAAAGCTCCAATCATTTCAAATTGGTTTCTTGAACATGACAATGAGTTCACTGTACTAAAATGGCCCCACAGTCACCAGATCTCAACCCAATAGAGCATCTTTGGGATGTGGTGGAACGGGAGCTTCGTGCATCCCACAAATCTCCATCAACTGCAAAATGCTATTCTATCAATATGGGCCAACATTTCTAAAGAATGCTTTCAGCACCTTGTTGAATCAATGCCACGTAGAATTAAGGCAGTTCTGAAGGTGAAAGGGGCTCAAACACAGTATTAGTGTGGTGTTCCTAATGATCCTTTAGGTGAGTGTAGACTAACAGTACAACACCATGGAACAAGAACTCAACACAATAGAGCATCTTTGGGATGTGGTGGAATGGGAACTACAAGATGCTATCCTATCAATATGGGCCAACATTTCTATTCTAAAATAATATGCACAGTACACAGACATAATGCCAGACCTTCTTATTTCTGTTGGCTTCCTGGACTTCAGGGCTGCGTGCTTAAAAGCTAGACCTTAGAAGGTCGCAGCCTTCAAATTGGGACACAGCTAAAGTATATGTAGTTCAGGTAATGAGTGAAAGAGGAACAGGTGCGTGTGATCAATAGATCAATATCAGACTTTTTATTCAGCAATTATGCGAATTTAAAACATGTTTAAGCTGGAATTAACAGACAAAAGTCAACACACTATTCAGCTAAGTTACACAAATACAATAACACAAACACAGTTCCACAAACCGTCAGACTCTATCTGTTAGCATATTTAAAGTAATAGTTCACGAAAAAATCCTTTATTGACCCTCTAGGTGTTTCAAACCTGTGTAAAATACTTTTGTTCTGCTGAACATAAAGAAAGAATTTGGAAGAATGTGTGTAACCAAACAAAAGATCAATGGTGACACAGAACTGTTTGCTTTTTTCCACATTCTTCAAAATATCTTCTTTTGTGTTTAACAGGAAAAAATCTACAGGTTTATAACAATTTGAAGGTGAGTAAATGATGACAGATGTTTCATTCTGGGGAACTATCAGTTTAATTCAGGCCTGACAATAAGTATCGTTCAAAAGCAGTACACACATATGCATAAAATCTGATCAAATAAAGCTTCCTGTAATTTACTCAGAAAGAGGATTTTTTTCCAAAACTGCTGACATCACTGTGTCTTCTGGATGAGCGTTCTGAGTCCTTCTTCTGTTTTCTGAGAAGATAAAAGTCAATAAAAGTGATGAAGTTCTGCTGTTTGTTTTCTGGATTGTTTCAGGTGAATGTGAATGATGATGATGATGAAAACTCACGCGCTCTTCCTGCAAAGATGATCTGAAGAAGAATGACAGTAGGAGCAGCAAACACTGACACCTCAACAATCACTAGAATCACTAGAAGACACAAGAACACCATTAAATCATGAAACTCTCAAACACTACACATGAGAAACAAACACAAGATGAGTTCAGTGAGAGTTTCACTCATGTACTTATGTAACAGGACACATGGATCACAATCAACACTTCATACCTCTTATTATTACTGATGTTGTAGATGATGCTGTAAAAAACAAAGTTAAGTTTAGATGAGTCATAATGTGGAAATAGACACAAACACACACACACACACAGATGGTGATGATGTACTTTGTTGTGTAGTTTCTGGTGTGTTAAGAGTTGAGAATCTCTCAGGGTTTGTGGTGGTCACTAGAATCTTGTTTGAATCTGTAGAAGATGATGAATGTTCAGAGACATCATACTGTAGAACATCACAATCATATTTCATGTTTATGTCATTTCTTCATCATCAGTACAGAGTTTAATGACTGAAGTCACTTTGAGTTCAGGACACTCCTGTCAGAGTGATGTCTTACCTGTAAATCTGACAGTATTTGTGACTGAGGTCTTGATGTCATTCTTGTGTTTGAGCACACATCTCAACTCTGTGTTGTCGTCTTCATTCACGAGTGTTGTAGTCAGAGAGATGATACAGAGTTCATCTGATCTAATCTGATATCTGGAGTCGGTCTGTAGATCAACATCAGTCTGATTCATCCACACCAGCTGAAATACACCATAACGGGTCAAATATTCACTCATATGAAAACAGCCGACAGGAGAGAGTGACAGGTGTGTTTGCTCTTATCTCAGTCTGTGATGATGATGATGATGAAGACACTGAAACACAAATCACACAACACACTCTCAGTACTCATGAGTTTCAGTGAAAACACAAGAGATAAAGAGAACTGTGATCTGAAGTCCAACATGTGTTCATATAAATGAAGAGAAACACTGACCATGAAGAACATGTAGTAAAACATCTGAATCAGGTCCAGGTTGACGTCCTTTTACATATTGTCTGCAGGTGTAAACTCCACCATCATGTTGTGTTGTTTTATAGATGTTGAGAGAGCAGTCAGATGTCAGACTCAGTCTCTCAGATCTCTCTGTGTTTTTCTTCTTTATTCCTCTATAAAACACTTCTACTGCAGATGATATTGTATAATTCCTGTAGTTCCATGTAGTTGAGGAGCGTTGATGAAGAGCATCATTACAGGACAGAGACACACTTTCACCAGAACTGATGAACACATGACTCACTTCTGCTTCACTCACACCTGAAACAGCAGATGACATCATTCATATTAATACATCACAATATATTCAAACAGTTCCATATTTATCTCTTAGATTTGTATTATTTTTACATCACATAAATCAGAAGATTTGACAGTAAATCATGTGATCTAGTTCCTCTATCATTGACTCTTGACATCAGACTTTTGAATGTGAGAATAAGACACATGAACTCTATGATAATTGTGACATGAGAATGTCAGTGAGAGTAATGAAATGAAATCTGATGAAATAAATGTGTTGTATAGTTTACCTGTGAATAGTGAAGAGAGAAGGATCAGTCCCAGCAGACATATATCACTCTTCTCAGTCATGTTGTGTTTCTCTTACTGAGTCTCTTCTCATCATCTACTTAAAGTTCTTTATCAGAACATTTTTAACTCTTCCTGTGTTTCTCATTTCCTCTTTTCTCATCGACTGAGTCATGACACTATTATAGACTAGAACACATTCTGTAGTTTAATGGTGATATTTATAAATGACTTCTGTTGTCTTAAAATAATAGGACACAGTGCTCAGTTATGACTTTTGTTGTCAGAGACTTTAACAGGACTAACATGATGAAGGTTTTCTACAAATTCATTCAACACAAGACTTTCCTTCCCGAGCAGAGGAGACGCACAGCCTTAATTTAAGATGATCACACCTCCGTTCTTCTTCTGTCTCCACACACACACAAAAGAAAACATGAGTGAGGTCATCTTCACACTTCTTACAAACCACAGATCTGCAGATTACCCATGATGCAGCAGACACACACATTAATAAACATACAAACGTTGTCAAGGATTACATCAGTACATCATGATGTCCACTGCAGTGGTAAAGAGTGTTTGTTTTGCCATTAACATGACAATGAATACAGTTAAATATGTCATGTATTCATAATTATGCAAAATTCTTCAGTTATGCTTTAATTATGACGTTATAGCACTGGAAATAATAATTAGTTTGAATTTTAGGCGTTATACACAAACAGCGCTGTGGAAAAAGTAAGCAAATGTTGTATATGTGCGTATGGCCCTGACTACATAACTGGTCCATGATAATATCTTGAGGAAAATACCCTGGATGTGGAATGAATGTGGAATAGTTTACACTCAATCACAGACTACATAAAATTTATGAAAAATCCTGTGACATGGTCATTCTTCCTCTCTGTCTGATGACAGAACAGATTAAATGTGGTTTGACGCTAGCAACACTTCCCCTGCAATGAAACTGCCAACAAAAAACAAAAGCTGTTTGTAGCAGGGTTCTTTGTAACGGAAAGGAGACAGGGTCTGCGTGGCTGGTATGTAACTTTTATTCAGAAAAGGCAAAACATAAAGTAAAAGTAAATAATATTTAAATGTGACCTCGTGACACATTCGTAGACTTCCGGTTTTGATCTCTCTCTCGACAACACCGTCTCAAACGCAGCCAAACTCTCTGTCCCGAATCTCTCCTCGTGCTGGCTTTTATCCTCTTCTTGCCAATCACTGTAATTACTGACAGGTGTTTACAATTACAAATTAGCAGATATAACCCACAAAGCCAGATAGAAAGACCCATGTACGATTGTTACAGTCGAGCTCCTGGAGGCGTGCAGTGGGAGGGCTAAAGCAAAAGCACACAATACATCATCACATCATCCTTGAATAACTCTTGATTCACTCTACGTTTGTGTTGTTTACATTAGGCAAGGCAAGGCAAGTTTATTTATATAGCACATTTCCTACACAAGGGCAATTCAAAGTGCTTTACATAAAATTGAAAGAAAGAGTTAAAACGTATCTTTAAAATGCAAATGATTTACAATCACAAAAACTTTAGATTTTAAAAAACAATAAAACAGCAATAAAATTGATAACAAATGTGAGTGTATATATAAAAAGAATAAGAGCAAAATAAAAATAAATAAGAAATAGAAGTGCAGTTGATGTGAACCAGCACAGTGCTCAGTTTGTGAATGCACAGCTAAACAAGTGTGTGTTTAATCTGGATTTAAAAGTATCTACTGTTGGTGAATGTCTGATGTCTTCTGGAAGCAGATTCCAGCTACGAGTGGCGTACTGGCTAAACACTGACTCGCCCTGTTTTGAGTGAACCCTTGTTATCTCTAACTGACTTGATCCTGATGATCTGAGAAGTCTGATTGGTTTATATTCAATGAGCATATCTGAGATGTATTTAGGTCCTAGACCATTAAGTGATTTATAGACAATTAATAATACTTTGAAGTTGATTCTAAAAGTAACTGGTAACCAGTGTAAGGACCTGAGGATTGGAGTGATATGCTCAGATTTTTTGGTTCTGGTCAGAATCCTGGCAGCAGCGTTTTGTATGAGCTGCAGCTGTCTGATGGTCTTTTTGGGAAGACCTGTAAGGAGTCCATTACAGTAATCCACCCTGCTGGTGATGAAAGCATGGACTAGTTTCTCTAAATCTTGGCTTGAGACAAAAAATCTGATTCTGGCTATGTTTCTGAGATGGTAATACGCTGATTTGCTTATTGCTTTGACATGACTGCTGAAACTAAGGTCAGACTCCAAAATGACCTCAAGATTTTTTACCTTGCTTTGTGTCTTTAGACCTCTTAAGTCAAGGTATGTGTTTACCTTGTTAGTTTCATCCTTGTTACCAAAAACAATGACTTCAGTTTTGTTTTTATTTAACTGAAGGAAGTTTTGACACATCCATCTGTTAATTTCATCAATGCATTGGCAAAGAGAGTCAATAGGCCTGTAGTCATTGGGTGAGAGGGCTAGATAGATCTGAGTGTCATCTGCATAGCTGTGGTAGGCAATTTGGTACTTTTTTATTATTTGGCCAAGTGGGAGCATATACAAATTAAAGAGAAGCAGAGCAAGAATCGAGCCCTGTGGAACACCACAAGTCATGGGTGTCCAATCAGATTTATGGTTGCCTATGTTCACATAGTAACCTCTCCCTTTAAGGTATGACCCAAACCATTTAAGTACCAACCCAGAAAGCCCTACCCAGTTTTCCAGCCTATGTAGGAGTATGGTGTGATCTACCGTGTCAAAAGCAGCACTGAGATCTAGTAAAACCAGAACTGATATTTTGCCTGAATCAGAATTCAATCGAATATCATTAATTATCTTTATGAGCACTGTCTCTGTGCTATGATGCTGACGGAAACCAGACTGATAATTGTCCAGTTAGCCATTTGAGTTAAGGAATTTGGTCAGCTGATTGAAGACAACCTTTTCAATGATCTTGCCTATAAAAGGAAGATTTGATATTGGTCTGTAGTTAGACAGTAAGGTTTTGTCTAGATTGGCCTTTTTTAGAAGAGGTTTGACAACTGCATTTTTTAGGGACTCTGGGAAGGTTCCTGAGAGCAGTGAGGTATTAACTATTTTTAGGAGATCTGCTTCCAAACTGTTAAACACTCTTTTGAAAAACGATGTGGGAAGTGTGTCAAGGCTGCAAGTTGACGCCTTAAGATGCTGTACCGTTTCCTCCAGGGTTTTGAGATCAATTGTCTGAAATTCAGACAAAGTAACTAATTTCTGATGTACTGAAGTCAGACTGACCGGACTGCCGAATGGAGTTTTGCTGATTTCCATTCTGATATTACTGATCTTTTCAAGGAAAAAAGTTGCAAACTCATTGCATTTGTCATCAGACAGCATTTCCCTCGGAACTTGACAAGGGGGATTTGTTAGTCTTTCTACAGTTGCAAAAAGGGTGCGAGTGTTATTTATTTTGCTGTTTATAATGTTAGAGAAAAAATTCTGTCTAGCTTTGCCTAAGTCAACATTGAAGGCACGCAGACTGTCTTTATAGATGTTATAGTGAATTTCAAGTTTGGTTTTTCGCCACATACGCTCAGCTTTTCTGCATGTTCTTTTCATGCTTTGTACTGCTGGTGTGTTTCTCCAGGGTGCTTTACGCCTGCCAATTATCGCTTTGACCTTTATTGGAGCAATGGCATCGATAGCATATTTAACTTTTGCATTAAAGCTATCGAGGAGAACATCCATAGAGTCTGCAGATATACTCGGTGACAAAGATATAGCATTCACAAATAGCTCACTGGTGTTCTCATTTATGAATCTCTTTTTTATAGAGACAGGTCTATCTTCAGTGGCAGGACTGATTGATATATCAAAGAAAATACAGAAATGATCAGACAGTGCCACATCTCTAATAATAGTGGATGAAATGTTTAGACCTTTGCTTATGAGCAGATTCAGAGTGTGTCCACGATTGTGTGTAGGACCGTGCACATGCTGGATCAGATCAAAAGTGTTTAAAACATTTAAAAGTTCATTTACAGTGTTGTTTTCTGTCTTCTCTACATGAATATTAAAATCTCCAGCAATAACAAAGCAGTCAAATTCTGAGGAAATAGCTGATAGTAGTTCTGAAAAATCATCAACAAAGACTGGGGAGTATTTGGGAGGTCTGTAAATAATTGTAAACAGAATGCGTGGTGCACCTTTTAAAGCAATACTCAAGTATTCAAAGGACATGTAGTCACCAAGTAAAACTTGCTTGCAGTCAAAGAGATCTTTAAATAGAGCAGCTATTCCTCCACCTCTCCTAATAGATCTGCAAACATTTATAAAAGTAAAGTTTGGGGGGGCAGATTCATTGAGGATTGTAGCACTACAACTAACATCTAACCAAGTTTCATTTAGAAACATGAAGTCCAGTTTGTTACTGGTGATGAGGTCATTGATCAAAAAGGATTTGTTTTTTAGTGAACGGATGTTTAAAAGTGCTAATTGAATAGTAACTGTTTTAAGTTTTTTACCCCTGTCATTCTCAGAGTGACGTCTAAAAGGTATTAGATTAGATCGCTTTGCCATGCGACTGGAAAGGGCCTTAGTTTTGCGTTCACTTATCAGGACAGATATAGGGAAAACTAAAGGAACACTGGGTTCCCACTTGTTCTGTAAATATTTGAGATTGTTGCTGTTATCATAGCAGGGACCCAATTCATATCAGTTACCAGTGCTCTTTGCAGTCTTGTTTAGTCCATCTCCAGCAGATGGGGGTTTGTGTGATCCCTGGCGTTGTGGCAGAGGCCGGAGAGCTCCTTCAGAGGGAACAGGTTGGCCAGGTTGACCCAGAGGCTTTGGTGGTTGTGGGGCCTGTCGCTTTTTAGTTGAAACCTGTGGACTTGCGACAATAGAGTGGGAGAGTTTTGTTCCAGCAAATACTAGTTCCTCCATTTTCTCTGAGAAGCTCAAAAGAGATGATGTGGTAGAGAGGGAGAAAGTGTGTAGTGAGAGGGGCTGCAAGTCTGGTGTTTCTGAAGTCGGAAGTATGTTGTTTTGGCTCTCCCGGTTGTTATCCACAGAAACGTCCTTGGGTGTCTAGTCCTCGTCATCGTCCAACTGATGTGATGTCACTGGGCTGGGTACAGCCTGAGTGGTGTTATCCAAATGTCCATCCAACTGCTGAGGTGGGTCACTATGGCCAGGTGTATTTGTGCCATTTAGGAGTGGAGGGGCACATTCTACTGATGGGTGAAGGAGGGAGAAGAGGATATTGTCCTTTAGCACTCTTGAACCAAGTTTGTTTGGGTGGAGGCCATCTGTTGTAAAAAGTTGTCTTTGACTCCAAAAGAGATTAAAGTTGTCAATGAAGTGCAGTCCTCTCATGTTGCAGGATTTTTGCAGCCATATGTTCAGACTGAGTAGCCAAGAGAACATGTTTGTGCCCCGAGCTGGGAGAGGTCCACTGATGAATGTCTGAACTTTAAGCTTTCCAAGCATTTCAAAGAGTTCATTAAAATCCCTTTTTAGGAGCTCTGACTGCTCTTTTCGAGTATCATTTTGTTCCCACATGTACGACAATCCGATTTACAGACTTGTGTTGTTTCAGGATGTTTGACAGTTCCTTGCTCACATCAGCAATCATTGCTTGAGGGAAATAGTATGTACGTATAGCCCTGCTACGAAGGCTTCTGATAATAGAGTCCCCCACTATCAGAGTATTTGGCTCGGCTGCTTTCTGAGCAGAGTGTCGTTGCCTGTTTGACACAGAGCGTCTGGCAGCTGCAGTGTCCACTTTTGATTTTTGCCTGACCACATTTGGGGATTCTTCACCCATATTCATTAGCGTCTCAAATCTATTTTCAAGATGTACAGGCGGTGGCAGAGTACCGACATTGTCTAGTCGAGTCTTGGCAATATCTGGGGTAGATGAAGCTAATGCGGCAATTTGTGAAACTCTTGACAGTCTAATATTACGAGGATCTTTAGGTCTTGCGCCCCTTTTTCTGCCAACGGTTTGTGTCCTCAGCTACCTTTGTTTGCATCTGTACAGGTTTGTCTGAACTCTCTATAATCTGATGAGAAGTGCTGGGTTGACGGAACTCACCGGCTATATGCTTAGGGGGTCCACGGCGAGTAACAGCTGTGTGTTCTTGCAGGGACGGCAATATTGTGAGTAGCTTTGTTTCGAGAACTGCAATCTTTTGAAGAAGTTTGTGGCAGTTTGAGCAGAAGGTGGTTGTTGATCCAAAAGAAGGCATTTTCACACCAGTTTGAGAGTGGGCAGCGGAGTTATCCTGAAGAGTTTCAATTGTCGGCAGTAAGCTGGTAAACCACTATCCTAAAAGAAATCCTGGTTGCTTAGCATGCGGAAGTTTTGAAGTATTTCCCAGTCTTTGGTTTTAGTGTCTAATTGTTTAGTCTGAGCACTGTACTGAACTGCTGGTGTTTAAATAAGATAAAGCATAAAAGCAGAAGCGCAAAGCAGGGAGCGCTAGTAAATGCGTCCGATCATTAGCAAAGCCGGAAGAAGATACTGTTCTAAACTAACAGTATTGGTTAAAATGTATCGCTATATTTAATAATATATATTACAATATACATCGTAATAATAACAATAATAATACAATTTTATGACAAGAAAAGCGATACATTTTACCACATTTGCTCTACGCTACCGAAGCACCACCTAGTGTCTATTACCCCACAAGCGCCAGAGTTTCGCCTGTAAACAGTGCGTACTTCATAGTGCACGGGTGTCTAGAAACACTACGCAAATACTTAAGTCTTTCTTTTGGGGAATTAATGACACATGGCGCAAAACACGACAGTTAATACTCTACTGTAGATATTTATTTTTGTTGAAAATGTGATGGATTAGTGGGAAACGTTGCTTAAAAATAAAGACATAAACAAAAGTCAAAAACTCCATTATTAAAATTCAATTGAGGAATATCCGAAAAATAAATCCATGCCGAGAAGCAAGCAACTTTCTGTTATTATAACGTGAAAAACAAAGGGCATCGCTCAGAATCATTATATTAAATACATTTTGCCTACATATTTTTATTTTGGGAACTTTTGACTTTTGTTCACTTTCACTTTTTATATGCATGCTCCCGGGAGGCGAACATGAACGACTGGCTTTTTTCTCATGCATTTCTCTAGGCATTAGGGCTACAAAATTCTAACTCCAAAACACTTACCCTGCCATCAAGGAATCAACCTTAAAAGGAAAAAACTTCAATGGGTGCAAAAAAGATATATTATTTTCCAAACAATCTTAACCCTTAATGTCAATATTCGAACCTAGAACACTGTTACGTGCCTGATGTTAAAACGGGATGATACCGTAACATTTATGTGAGACAACTGTTACCAGGTGTGGTGCAGATCAAAAAGGACACTGAACAGAGGTATTTAAATTCAAACGTCTTTAGTCGTTGCGTTGAAGAAAAATCCACATAATTACAGAAACAAATATACATAGAATAACATACAAAAAGAGTGTCGCAGAAATTAAAGAAAGAAACAAAAATAAAACAAGCCTTATACTAACCTCTAAACTTACTAACAAAAGAAATATAGAAATGAAACCGAAATCTTCAGCGTATACGACGCCCCAAATAAACTAAGATAATATACAAAACAAAAAGTACACGGGCGGCGTCACATTCTTAAACATCAACTAACAAAGAATTAACTAACATGATGCACTGCCCTGCATCCTCCAAGAATTCGATGGAAATGGATTGTCAAACAATATATCTATAAATAGATCGAAATACATACACAACGCATGACTAGGTACGTGAGGAATCAGAACGAACGGTGTCGACCACAAACAGCTGACCGCGTCGGTGCACACGGTACGCTGGCGTGGCGCACACACACACAATCACCTCGCGTCGTTAAATACTGCCGGAACGCAAGCCGATTGGCAGGACCTCATGACGTCAGGATGATGATTGGCAATCGAGTCTGCCAATAGAAACCAACCTATAACTGGAGCTGGAAGAGACACAGAAAGACAGGAGAGCGAGAAACAATACAATGTACATAAAACACACACGGAACGTAACAAACACGATGATTTTTTTTCAATGCATCATTGGATCCTCTGTCCTCATTGGCTGCCAACCTTCTGATTGGCTTCATGCTCGCGTGCATTCAGCAATTTTACTAAAGTTTTGTTGAAAGGTTTAAAAAAATCATAGTGCAATATAGATTCAAATATTCGGAAATATAAGACATAAAATAAGGAAATATTGGAAATAAAATAAAATGTAAATAAATAAAGGTAAAAATAAAACTAGCAAAAAATAAAGGAACTTTCCACAAACATATATACTCCTGACTACAAATCCCACAATCCTTAGCTCTGCCTTATTTAGCTTAAATACATAGTATTTATTTCATCTTCTAAACCTTTGCTGCCTTCCCTGATCCTTACCTGTTGATTTTGGATATTAAAGGTGCATTTAAATCCTTGACCCTTAAGAGCAGGTTTGTAACATTATTGTTGAGTTGAGGCCATAAGTGTTGGAGTTTATTAGATTTGAAAGTGCCATAGCTATGTGAAGAGATGAGATTGCAATAACTTTCTTTAACATTAAGTGTATACACTAAATTAAATGTGTACAGGGCTGTCACTTGACTGTAACTTGGCTTACAAAAGTGCAAAAGGTACAAAAATTATGTCCTTTTAAGGTACCTATTACTTGAAAATGAACAGTGTTCTGATTGTTGCTACAGTATATTACTCCTCTTGTAGTGAACAATTAATCCGTGCAAGTTAGTAAACAGAAAAAAATAGTTATGGTCATTTTCATTCAAAATTTGAAAATGTAATTCTAGTGTGGAATGGCATTCCCTCTATAATGAAGTTGGTTTGATGCCCAATGTTTGAATATAATTAAGCACTCTCTTCCTATTGTGATATACACACACAAAAATAAATAATTCAATTATTACACCCATTTCCACATAATTCAGTTGATTTATCGGAATGTCAGATAATTACTTAAATACAAATTAAAACGAATCCCTGTCTGGGAAACCGCCGATGTAGGGAATAATTATCTGAATACATTACAGTTGGTTTGATACCATTACCTGAAAGAGTTTAATGGATTTAAATAGGTAAAGTATGTTAAACATATATAAAGAGGAATCAGTATACCGTATATATAAAAAATCAGTTTAATAATCAGAAAAACAAGCTTTGTGCATCATAGGGAATAATTGTCATGAACCCAAAGGTTGGGTGAGGTGAGAGACAGAGGACCCAAGTGCAGACAGGGAGGTAAAGGGTTAAGACTTTAATAAATATAAAATACAAAACAAACACCCACGAGGGGGTAACATAACAAAACATGACAACAGGAACATGGACTAACTAGACTAGACTAGACTAAACTCATAACAACACTTGACATTAAACTGCAATAAACTAGACTAGACTAACATAACATAACTCCAAGGACCAAGAACTCACCCACATGGCGCGCGCACACACAAGAGACAAACAATGAACCAGCACAAGACAAGATAAGAGACAAGAGGTCAATATAAAGGGAACCAAATCAAGAGGGGACAGGTGCAGGGGATAAACTAATTAACACTAACTAGGAAACAGGAGGGCAGGAGCAATGACAAGACTGGAGATAGAGAGTATGGCGGCAGATAGGTGCCAAAATCGTCTCTCTCCCACATGAAACAGAGGATCCTGTATGATTCCACCTCTAAACCAAGAAATACCTGACATTGTGAGGCGGAATCATGACAATAATGCTCTGAATACATTACAGTTGGTTTGATACCTTTACCTGAAACTGTCTAAGAGTTTAATGGATTTAAATAGGTAAAGTATGTTAAACATATATAAAGAGGAATCAGTATACCGTATATATATAAAATCAGTTTAATAATCAGAAAAACAAGCTTTGTGCATCATAGGGAATAATGCTCTGAATACATTACAGTTGGTTTGATACCTTTGAAACAAATGTCTTGCCTAATATGCCAGATGGAGAAACCAGTATCTCTCTTGAAGAAGAAAGAAAAGCTCTTCTGAAAGAAATGAAGAAGAACCTGAATAATACATTTGTTGACACTTGCATGGCGAACAGCTACGCATTAAGGTGAAAAGAGATCATTGATAAGTGAACTTAAATCAAGTTGGCCAGCGTTATTTACAGAAAGGGATAATTTTAAATGGTTTGTTGTTGAGTTAAATTGACAATTCACCCAAAAATGAAAATTCTGTCATCATTTTCTCACCCTCTTGTCATTTTAAAACTGTATGACTTTCTTTCTTATGCAGAATGCAGAGCTCCCATCGCCAGTAAATTAAATTATATTTGTCCCATATTGTCATTAATATATATACTGACTTCAACCTGGACCACTGCTATTCTATGAGGGTTCGATTATTTATTGTACATGTCATTTCAAGAGTGATAAACAAACATAATTACAAATGTAATTGTTTTATTACATTGATTAAAAAAATATATTCATTTTCATTAAAATTTAAATGTGTTTAAAATGTGGAAACCACTCATTACATCACACCCTCTCCTGACTGCATTTGTGAAATAGAGGCTTTATGGAGCGTGTCCATGGTTATATGTATGACAGTCAACTTTTTAAAAACAATATGTTATTTATTTTGTTTAATATTAAATGTATTTATGGATAAGTGTCTTAGCCCTCAACAAAGTATTTGGCCAAACAGCTTATTTCTTCTTGATAAGCAGAATGTTATTGATAGTGTAAAAACATAAACTTTGAAGCACATGTGATTAAGTTAGCATTACTCAACATTACTTACCACCTTAAAACAATATTACATTCAATGAAGGTAAAACATAATTATAGTTCATTTAAATGGAATCGGAACTGGAAAATTTGCCAATTCAGGACTCACACCAGAACAAGTGCACTGCGGTTTGCTTGGCTTGTCCTACTTACTTTGTGAGGATTCCTCCAGTTTTTTTAAAGCTTTGTGAGGTATGTTTAAAAAGCCATTACAAAGGCCACTCTTTAAAGTGCAGCAGTAGTAGAAATGACTGTGTTATAGGGCTGTGAGAATTGAAACTGTGTTTCTGTAGCTCAGCTGGAAGAGCTTTGTGGAAATGGAGCAAAAGGTCAAGTGTTTGGAGTACATACAGTATTTCGCACTGCTCACACCTGGTTTGAATACTAGGGAACACATATCTATAAAAAGTATACCTTAAATTCACTGCAAGTTGCTTCAGGAAACTGTGTATCATGAACAAACATATCATCAATACCCTTGGTAAATATGAGTAAAGGCGGCTGTGAACATTTATATGCATTGTTTCTCATTTTGCTCTCTTATTTAAACAATCTACACAATTTTTTGAATTTGATTAAAGTAAACAAATTGGTAGTGGGGGGAAACATCACATTTAAATGTTTTTCTCCAAGACATGGTGTCACAATTATTGGCACCCTTGTATCCAATAGTCCTTTCCTTCATACAGAATTCCTCCAGATTTTCAAAATGCTGGTGCTTCTCCTCTTTGGTTCAACCCACTCATTTTCCATACTGTTCAGATCAGGGAACTGGGATTGTTCTTAAAATAAATTATAAGAAGTTTGTAAGAATGTTCCTCCTTAAAAAGGTCTTAAATATTTTCTAAAGGTCATCTTCATTTCTTTCATAAGCATAAAATGTAAATCAATCTTGAGAAAATATTTTAACAACTTTAAGATGATTCCTTTGGGAATACTAAACATTCGCAACTTTTTTTTCCTAAATTAGAATTTTCCTCTTAAAGGGATAGTAATAATTCTGACATCAATTACTCACCCTCGTGTCGTTTCATACCTGTATACATTTCTTTGTTCTATCAAACACAAAGAACTGAAAATTGTCAAAAGTATCTTTCTGTGACATCATCCCCTACCATAGTTGAACACATTCTGTTGGACAAAAATTTAGATATTTTGAATTATTTTAATTTATACATGTATGAAATGACACGAGGTGAGTAAATGAAAACAGAATTTTCCTTTTGGGGTAATCTATGGCTTAAACAATCTTTTGTAGGACCGTCCAAAAAATTTTTTTGACAGTGTTCTTTGCTAATATTTATTAAGGGTGCCAATATTTTTGTCCATGAATTCCATGAGATCTTAAACGTTAAATTAAGCTAGTGATATTTACACTATAACAATTTAACTATGGGATGATCCATGGATGGTTAAATCGACAGCTGTAGTTCCAATGCTTTATACTGATTATTTGAACCAAAAGCATCAATATTTTTTCATATTTAAGACTAAATTACAATCAGTCATAGAAATCTGAGATATGGATATTTTTAAATCAATGGGTGCTTACTAAATTTACTAATTGCAGTATTTTTTTTTTTTGTATTTTCAGCAAACAGATGAAATTGAAGAAATTCTAAGAGGCATTCACATGGGCATGGGCACTGCCATTCCTCCTTGCAGATCCTCTCCAGTTCTGTCAGGTTGGATGGTAAACGTTGGTGGACAGCCAATTTTTGGGACTCTCCAGAGATGCTCAATTGGGTTTAAGTCAGGGCTCTGGCTGGGCCATTCAAGAACAGTCACGGAGTTGTTGTGAAGCCACTCATTCGTTATTTTAGCTGTGTGCTTAGGGTCATTGTCTTGTTGGAAGGTAAACCTTCAGCCCAGTCTGAGGTCCTGAGCACTCTGGAGAAGGTTTTTCGTCCAGGATATCCCTGAATTTGGCCGCATTCATCTTTTCCTCGATTGCAACCAGTCGTCCTGTCCCTGAAAAACACCCCCACAGCATGATGCTGCCACCACCGTGCTTCACTGTTGGGACTGTATTGGACAAGTGATGAGCAGTGTCTGGTTTTCTCCACACATACCACTTAGAATTAAGGCCAAAAGTTCTATCTTGGTCTCATCAGACCGGAGAATCTTAATGGTCACCATCTTGGAGTCCTTCAGGTGTTTTTTTAGCGAACTCCATGCAGGATTTCATGTGTCTTGCACTGAGGAGAGGCTTCCGTCGGGCCACTCTGCCATAAAGTCCCGACTGGTGGAGGGCTGCAGCGATGGTTGACTTTCTACAACTTTCTCCCATCTCCCGAATGCATCTCTGGAGCTCAGCCACAGTGATCTTTGGGTTATTCTTTACCTCTCTCACCATGGCTCTTCTCCCCCGATAGCTCCGTTTGGCCGGACGGCCAGCTCTAGGAAGGGTTCTGGTAATCCCAAACATCTTCCATTTAAGGATTATGGAGGCCACTGTGCTCTTAGGAACCTTAAGTGCAGCAGAATTTTTTTTATAACCATGGCCAGATCTGTGCCTTGCCACACTTCTGTCTCTGAGCTCTTCAAGCAGTTCCTTTGACTTCATGATTCTCATTTACTCTGACATACACTGTGAGCTGTAAGCTCTTATATAGACAGGTGTGTTGCTTTTTTTCCTAATCAAGTCCAATCAGTATAATCACACACAGCTGGACTTAAATGAGGTGTAGAACCATCTCAAGGATGGTCAGAAGAAATTAACAGCACCTGAGTTAAATATATGAGTGTCACAGCAAAGGGTCTGAATACTTAGGACCATGTGATATTTCAGTTTTTCTTTTTTAATAAATCTGAAAAAATGTCAACAATTCTGAGTTTTTCTGTCAATATGGGGTGCTGTGTGTACATTAAAGATGAACAAAAATGATGTTAAATGATTTTAGCAAATGGCTGCAATATAACAAAGAGTGAAAAATTTAAGGGGGTCTGAATACTTTCCATACCCACTGTATAGGCATTGCCTGATGGTTGCTAGGCTAACCTTTTTGGTTGCTATGGGCGTGGCTTAGCATCTGCCATATGATGATACTCTAACATATGAGTGAAACAAACAAACCTGCATGTCTCTACGATGATCTCATACAGAGATATAGGTGTAACCGGAACGAACCACACCTGCTCCAGGCGGGCTTCGAACCGGGTCGGTCCGGCATGGGAGTCGGGCGCTCTGGCGAGGAGGCTAAAGACCGCAGTCTCTAGCGTTTGTCGCTAGAGAGTCCATGAGGCCGGGGAGTGAGGTTTACATACTGCACAGCACTTCACTGGCTTGCCTCCGTTACATAGGCATTGCTAAATGGTTGCTGTGTTAAGATGTTTGGTTGCTATGGGTGTGGCTTAGCAGAAGCCAATTGATGATGCCTCAAGCCCCAAGTGAAATAAACCAACCCCCATGTCTCTACGATGTTCTGATGTAGAGTTATAGGTCATGTTAAATGGTTGCTAAGTTAACATGTTTTGTTGCTATGGGCGTGGCTTCGTAGCTTAATGAAGTTTCAGTGATACTGATTTGTTGCCTTAGTCAAATGAGCCCACCCCCTTGTCTATACGACACTCGGCTGCAAAGATATCCAACTGGACTTTTTATAATGGGAGTCTATGGGAGCGGTTGCTGGGTTGCTGTAAATGGTTGCTATGGGCGTGGCTTCATAACTTAATATAGTTTCTGGGATACTGATTGGTTGCCTGAGTAAAATGAGCCCACCCCCTTGTCTCTAAGTGGTTGTAATGCGAAGATATTCAACACGGGACATTTATTACGCCTTATATGAGCATATTTCCTCTTCCATTATAAGTATGGGGGGAATTTTGGAGGGCTCTTACACCCCAGGGTTGCAACTGACACCCATTGTGATATATGTTCTTATAGAGCCTGCCAGACTCTTCAAACCTGGTAACTCGCAAGTTTCTACGACATACTTAATTTGATTATACTCTAAGCCAGCGGTTCTCAATCCTTGTCCTCGCGCCCTCCGCTCTGCATATTTTGTATGGTTCTCCTACCGCTTCTGAGGTTTGTTTAATACGTCCGTAAGAGCCCTGCGAAGTAAACATGACTAGATATTCTGCAATACTTCAAGTTTGAAATGGGCATAATGTTGCGCAAATCTCAAGATTACGGTTAAATAACCCTTCAATCTTCCTTAGTAGGTTTTGTCTGTGTGAAGACGCTGCAGGCGTGTTCTTAAGTGAACGTCAGCCGATTTCCTGTGTGCAGGGAGTAGAGAGCAATGAACACAGTTCAGGGCTAACGTAAATCGGAACGCGGTTCATTCGTTAAGCTCTCTTTTAATAAGCTAGAGATTTAAATCAGGTGTGTTAAACAAGAGAGATACACAAAATTTGCAGAGCGGGGGGGCGCGAGGACCAGGATTGAGAACCGCTGCTCTGAGCTATGAGTAAAACGAACAAACCCCCATGTCTCTATGATGTTCTGATACAGAGATATAGCCATTGCTAAACTGTTGCTAGGCTAACGTGTTTGGTTGCTATGGGCGTGGCTTTGCATCTGTCATTTGATTATACTCTAAGCTACGAGTAAAACGAACCAAACCCCATGTCTCATTGATGTTCTGATACAGAGATATAGGCATTGCTAAATGGTTGCTATGAGTGAAACAATTTTTTTACGTATTTTTCACCTGGGATGGTATGGGTTGCAGCCTGCCATGTGCTTTTATGTAAGTTTTGTTTAAATCCACCCCATCGTTACCCTGTTGTCTCCTGTGATTGTTTCAGTCTTCTCACAGGTTCTAATCAGTGTCTTGTCTCTTTTCTTGTTTACCTGATGACTCTCACCGGGTTTACTCGTTGTCTTCTCTCTCTGCCCTCCTGTTTATTGTCACAAGTAGCACATGAATAATCCCATTTACACTTTGATTTAACACTGTTTTATCCATTCTGACTTCTTTAGTGTTAAACGTGATGGCTTCTCATGCTTAACATGGTCAACTTGTCAAAAAACTAGTTGAGCGTATTATGTAGTATTTCTGTGCACGATACACTCCCCCAAGGTCCGTATAGGTTTCATAAAGTTTTTTTCGAACTTGAAAAAACTTTATATTACAAATTTTCTTACTAACAGTAAAGAACCCCCAAGGCAAGGCGAAAGACAAAGTTCGCCCACGTCTCAGCCGACGAGCGATACGAAGACCTGGTTACCATCAAGATTGGCTGCGCTGTGGGCCGGCAGGTGCAGCTAGTTACTCTTGCAGAGTCAGAGAAGTTGAGGTGTGTTTGTTTGTTTACGCCATTTCAGTAAGGGATATAAACTGTGGATATAATGCTGGATTTGCAGATCGTTTAAAACTGATTGATGGAGCGGTCCCAGTGCTAAAAGATGTGGGACATGAACCGCATGCGTTAAGTGACATTTAAGTCACATGTCTGTGTTTTATTTGGCAATCGGCACGTACAGGCATAATGTAAAAAACACCAACTACTAGTGAATCAACAGTTATGCAGGGATAATGCGATAATGTATTGTGTGCTCGTGATTTAGTTCCTCCCCACGAACACCCGCAGTAGGTTGTCTGTGTTCTGAAATAATCGTACAACTGTATCTATCTTTTATAAACGTGATCAAACTAAAAAGTCTTCGAAGATACAAAGTATTTTATACTACTCTATAGGTACTCAAGATTAATATGAGATAGAAAGAAACTGCGTGTTAAACAAGATCTTTAAACATCTTAAGAGAGATGGCAAATAATCAGTGTGTAACATTACCCTTAATTTCATTTCATACATGCGGAGCCTAGTTAGAAAAAGCAGATCTACCTAACTATATAAATTGGCATTTTAAATACAAGTTTTCGGAAAAACCCTTAACATTAAGTTGCCCTTTATAAAGCATTTATAAATGTGTTCATTAGTAAGTCATTTACAAATGCATTATGAAGCACTTATAACTGCATGAATAAAAAGAGGAATTCTAAGGATATACCTGCCAAATAGTGACTCATTTTTAATTCACATGGTATAAATGCTTAATACATTTATTTATTATTTTGTGTTCGACACAAAAGCAGATTCACTATTATCTGTTGTTTGCAATATGGGCTGTCAGGCTGATAACGGTAGGGTGTTATGTTGATTTTCTTATACCTGCTCACTATGGCACATATTTCGTTCCCCTTTTTGTCATGCAGTAATAACTGCTTCATAAAGGGTACCCTAATGTAAATTGTTACCATTTTTGAATTTGAATTATAGGCACTGGTACGTGTCAGGATACAAAAAATATACAGTTAAGGTTTTAAAAAATGCATCCTTAACTCAGTTAATTCCATTTTGTATAACTTCATGTTTAGAGAGCTGACTCTATCAAATGCACCGAGTAAGGACAGAATACATAAGAAACCATTAACCACGCCATTGGATTCTGTCATAGAGTGATGGACTTAAAATGTCCTGCGTGTTCAAAAATTGGAGAAAGGCATATCAAATAAATGTTGAGGTTTATTGATCAGAAGTTCTCTGCAAACAGCGCGCTGGGTTGTTCTCGACACAACGTCTTACATAGAAGCAACAACCCAGTGTGTCATTCTAAATACATATTTATAGTGTGTATGTGAGAGGGTGTATCTTCTTTCTTCAGGCGGTGCCTCCCTCTCTTGATCCAATCAGCTTCGTTCTCCTTTGTCTGCAAACATCATATGACACCCCACAACACACATTCCATAGCCCTCCTCCCCTTTTCTTACCCAAACACTTACATTCCTGTTGCAAAAACAACAATATCAGCACATAGCTTGGGTATCAAATGCATGTATCATATCTATAGTTTTAACACTTCACGCAATCAGAAAAATAACACGCATAAATGATTAAACATAAATGATTAAATCCCTCATAATCTGCACTCAAATACCCTGAGTTTTTAACTGCTTTTCAGCCACTCCCTTATCTTTGCGTGCAAGGCTGCTCCCCCACACACATTCCTGTAGCAGGCACTTTTAATCTCAGCACAGAAACCCCTCACAGCTTCTGCTTCAACATTTTCATTAAGGCACACACATTATGTTAATCAAACTATAATAAAGAGTAAAGATTCAAACATAATAAAACTTATTAAAAAAACTCCTTCAAGAGCCAGTGAGATGCTCTTACACACACTCACATTTTGTTTTCTGTAAATAATTGTGTTTATTTGATGCCCACATATAATGCAATACCAGAAAAGTATTTAAATCATTTTCATTTAACTATGGTGCTGCTTAAAATGAATGAGCAATGTCTCTGTAAAAGTGTAATTTTGATGTACATTACACAAAATAATATGCCTTTGAAATAAAATGTAACTTTTCTGTTAAGATTGGAGACTATTTAACTCTTTCTACTGTTTGTTTGTAGTTTTATCTTATTTGCAGTTACATGCTTCTTATGAGTTAATCATAGAAATTATGTATTTCACAAGATGCAACATGGGTCTCTGGGCGCCTTTCTCTGCTGTATGGCTTCCATCTGTTTTCTATTTTGCTCCAACATTATAGCCATAGACTCCTCATGTCTCCTGTTGGAGTTCTCTAACATCGCTGCAAACTCTCTGGCTCTGTTATGCTCAGCTTCAGTGTTCTGTCTCTTAAACTCTTCAATCTCTTGTGTCATCATAGCTGCCTTCTCCTTAAAGCCCTTTTCCAGCAGAGCAGCTTGCTCCTTCAGTTTACTATCCATGGCACGTTTAACCTCCTCTTTCTGAAGCCTATTCTCTTCATCCATCTTCTCCTTCATCAGTCTCATCCTCTCTTCATTATTTCGTATCTCTGCCTCCAACTTCTCCTCTAATTTCCGATTCTCCTCCTCTTTAGCTTTGATTTCCTGGTACAAGAGGATGGCTTTCTTTTGTTCCTCTGGTCATTTATTAACAAAATAGAAAGAGAACATGGTTTACAAATACACAAATAGTTACACATTTTGAATAATTTAGAATATAATATTAGTGATTTTGACCACATTGATGCTGTTCTAATAGTGGCATAAATAGCCACCCTAAACTAACGGGTGCAATTATTTAAGCCTTGAAACTTGAAGCCTTTACCATTTCTTTATCTTGGAATTATAAGGTCTTGAAAGATTTTTTGTCAAAAATCTAATTCTTAATTTGCTACAACTCGATTCCTATGTGATTTTTTTTTTAAATTATGGACATTTTGGAACTTTTTTAGAAAAACTCGAGTCAGAAGGAATGCAGAAACTTTGAAGCTCAACATCTCAAAACAACTCCGATAGAACCATGTAATTTTAAGCTGGCCATCTGGTGCTACTTTTTGTAGTATTTTAAACCATATCAGCTGTTACATCTTCTTTTCCATGTCTTAATGTCCTCGGTCGTTTAAGAGCACAAGGAACCTTGTACAAATTTACAAAATGGGGATATTAGGATTTGAAAGCTTCGAGACTCTCACCCTCAATAATTTTTTCCTTCTCAGTCAGTTTTTTGTCAGCCTGCAGAAAGTTTCTGTTTCTGTTTCTGTTTCAGAAAGTCATTAAGGACCAGTTCAGCCTGTTGATGTACACACATGCAGAAACAATTGATAATTATGACAACAGTGATGAAAGTCTTCATATTTCTGTCATATGTATAGATAATGAATATAGAACCTTGACTTCTTTATTGGTCTGGCTCTTGTATTTCTCCACAATGTCCTCCAGATCCTTGCAGAAGAGATCATAGCCACCAGGTTTGGCATACAACCCTTGCTCAAGTTGTTCCGTCATTGTTGCACAGAGGGATGACAGAAGATTCTCACATCTTTTCTTAGAAGCTTGCTCATTATGGATAAGGTATCCATCAAATAGATTATTGATTTTTTCCTACAAACATAACATTATCAGAGGACAATCTAATCTATGCAAATTCTGACATCTCTTCATGCCATTGTACTGTGAGGAGATCTGGCCTACCTCTAGAGATTTTAGGTACTTTCCATCATTGTCTCTGAAAGAGCGTTTAATGAAGGTTTGTTTTGCCATGTTGCTGAGATGTTGTTGTTTCGTGGACACATCCTTCAGATCCAGAGGGAAGGATATCTTAAGTTCTTCCATTCCACTCTCGTACACCTCAAGCCCCTCCCTTACTGCAGCTTCGTTCTCAATCATTGCCATAGCAATCACAGCGTTCTCCAGACATGGCACGGCCCCACTAGAGATTGTGTCCACATACATTTTTGCCAGGTTACCCAAAACTTAATAGAAGGAAAGAAGACCAGAAACACAATGATAAAGAAAAGAGAATCTCGACTGAACAATGAACAGTTGATAGTAGATATTTTCTCTTTTTACTCACCCCTGCCAGTGACTGTGTATCCATCTTTAAGCGTCTTCACTTGGCTGTCTTGAAAGACAAACTTGCAGAAACTATCTGCGACCTCCAAGAATTTCGAATCAAGCTCAGCACGATCCAAACTCTCCAGACGGGACAATTTCTCTGGAGCAGTTGGAAATGGGAAAGTGAAGCATGTCCTGGAAGGGAAGAATTTTTGGATGCACTCCCTGGGCAGATTGTACTCCATTATCTTTTTCGAAGTGCCTAAAAAACATGAACACCAGCGTTTCTTATCTTTTCAGCCATTCCCCACTTTGGGGGAAGGGAAGGGTTTGGAGCCCCACCTATCCCCTATCGCCCCAACAAAATGGAAAAAATCTTTAGTTCCACTGTCTGTCTTGGATTCGTCTGCTGGTGCCAAATTTCCAGTTTTCTTTTTTTTATGTTCTGCTTCAATTAACTTTCTGACATTAAATCATTATTGTAGGCTACTATGGTTTCATGTGACATGTTCTTTAAAGTCGGATGTTGTTCTAGGTGAGGCTTACATTTAATTTGTTGTTTTATTGTTTTGAGTTTATGGTCAAGAAATAATGTAATAGAGATGGGCCAGATGACCAAATTTCCTCAAATTTGTCGCACCCCACTTATCATGTCTCTATTTCCCACCAGTGTGGCCCACCCCACACTTTGAGAAAGCTGCAGTATACCCTCACAATTAATAAATAATGAAACTGAAAGTACCACCTCCAAAAAATAATTACTTTGAGTAACACAAAAATCTTTCGGGAAATATATTGAATAAAACTTCTCACACAAAGTCAGTGCACAAATAATTTGAGGGAATTTTAGGATTTTTAAAATTACCATGTTTTAGCTTTAGAGCAAACTCTAAGTACTCATTTTCTGTTACATCTTTGCCTTCAATCTTAAGCTCAAGGGTAAAGTCTCTCACTGCCCAGATGAATCTAGGGAAGAACTTCACAAACTCGCTTGAATCGTCGGTTTCCTCTTCTGATGATTTGACTTTAATGCACTCTGTTAGTTCAGTAACATATCTGAGAGTTTGTTCAGGCATGAAAACAAAGTAACTGTCAAACAACAACTCATGATGCATAGAAGAAAACATGTTGTTTCTTAAGGTTGGTAAATTTTAAACAACTACTCTCACAAAGCCTATGAAGGAAACCGTGACATTAGAAAAAGGAAAATACAAGTACACGATTGAACATTTATTTTACTTTGATGTCATATTCCAATCAGTCTAAATGTAATCGAACACAACTGTGGTACGTGATTCTATTGTCAGGGAACCCATTGCTTTAGTATTTTAATATAAAACTTGACATATTGTGCCTTAGAAATTACAGATAAATATATGTGATTTTAATCAATTTAATCAAATATATTTGCATGTCTCATAATTGGACACAAAGGAAAAAGTGAAATATCAATTACTGACTCCCTCTCATAATACATTGTACCCACACATATGTGCAGGTGAAACATAAACTGATGTTGTATATGCACTAATTTGTCAAATATATAAAAATGATTTGAAAGGTATGTGGATTGTCAGAAGGATACTGCAGCTCCTCAATAGCCCTGTTGTCAATCGTCCCTCGACTGTTGTAAATGAGAGTGCTGCTCAGTAACACAGCCAGACAGAAGATATTGGTGTCGTGCTTTGAGTCCCCCTAACAAAGAGACAATCATTGGGTTGGAAACTAAATTAAAGCTCAAACATTGTTTTTTGACTAGAAGATACAACCACAAAATGTTTCCTTATTAAACAACTCCATTTAAGGAAAGAAAACCTCTATCATCCATTCTTGCAAATGTTGTTTTTAGGCATTTACACCCTGAATTAAACTGAGCTAAACACAAAAATATTTCACATGATACTCAATTCATAAAGAAATATTTATGAGATATTGATACTTTTATTTAAACATCGAATAATTGTTTTATGTGATATGCAACGTGACTGCAAATTCTATGCAAAGTATTTAACATCTAAAGGTACTGATGATTGGATTTGAGTGAAAGAAGAGAAGGATGAGTTTTGTTAATAGAGTTATTGTCTAATGCAAATGATTACAGTGTATGGTCCTTTTTTGTCATGCACTTGTTCTTGCAAATAAGTATTTGGTGAGGTCAGGCCCAATTACTATTATTTTTATCTCTTGTTAGTCAATTGGATTTCATTGTTAACCCTTCAAACTTTAACATTTGATGCTACTTGTGTTTTGGTAGTTTGGGTGCTATGTCACCTTGTTCACGTCTCCAAGTCCCTCAGTGTCCAGCAGCACCAAACTGGTTCCTTTTTTATCGGGGTGGGGCATACACCACATCCAGATACCTTTCGTCTTGGACTCAACTGTGCTGCCCAGTGCAAACCCTGATAATGCCACACCATCAATAAAGAAATAAAAAGAAATTGACTCATAACCGAATGATGTTTCTCTTAAGTGTAAGATGCTATGAGTGCTCCATGTGAGAGTTTAACCTGTTCGTTTCCCAGCAAGACGGTTCATCAGGTATGACTTCCCGGTGCGGTAGAGACCCACCACAGCGACCACCACCACCGGCTGCTCAATCTTCTGCAGGATATCCATTGCCGACTGCTGCACACACTGCTGTCCATCTGACGTTGTGTCAATGAGGCAAACCGGTTTGTCCATGTTCACTGGAGACAGAGCTACAAATGGGAAGATTAAAAAATGGTGATGTGGATTGAGCCAAGATTACTTGAGCACTATTCCAGTAATTCAATGGTACACAATACAGTAATTCCCCAGTTGTGCAACTTTGTCTTTTTGAGTTTTGGGAAAATAAACTTTTAAACACATATTCTGAAAATTACACATACAAATTTTTTACAACAAATTATTGAAGCACACAAATGGCTTTCATATTGAGATAATAATATTGTCTAGAACCACCAGGAAATGTTTATATCACAGAAAACTATTGCCACTTATTTAATAATACATAATAATACAATACAAATAGTAATAATAATAATTTGTAGTATTAAGTTGATTGTAAACTATTAGGAAATGTACAGCATTCATATCAAAAACTGTTTAAAAAGGCAGAATAAAAGAATGCAACTTACCTTTATTAAACTTCAGGAGCTCTGAGCTGCACAAGTTGTGTCTTGAACTGTATTATTACCTGTTTCTTAAATAGTCTTTAAGATCCAGCCCCCTAATTCTGACTGGTCTAGAGTCAGTTAGGGAATGTCTGTGGTCTCTCTGTCTCTCTACGATTATCCAGTGTGGCATTCTGTGACTGAGCAAACAGCAGTCTAATGACTAATAAAAATAGACACATGTAACTATGCAATTTTACTCTTGTAGTTGTGAATATGTATTAACTAGTGGTGGGCATAGATAAATTTTTTTAATCTAGATTAATCTAGATTAATCTAGATTAAAATGGCTCATTTGAATTCTGCCGAAGGCATTCAGAATATGTGTGTTAGCCAAATAATGACTAAAAGTAAGTCTTTGAGAACGGGTTTCTCAAGCCAGGTGGCGCATTAGACCAGGGGCTCATCTCCTGTTTCCAAAATGCATCACAAACTACTTGAGAAAGCTGATCTACCATGATAATTTGTGATGAAAATTAAATTATGTTCAATAAGATGTACTTGGGTTTACTTCCGCATTAGCTAAGGGATGCTTTGTGTTTAGGTGGTACTTGAGACTGGAAGAGCTCCTACAGTACATTTACATTTAAATTCAGTCATTTAGCAGACGCTTTTATCCAAAGCGACTTACAAAGAGTTAGGGAGCAACAATCGATATGTCATACAGGAGCCATAATACATTAGGTGCCAATACAAAGTTATTGGTTTCAACTAAAGCTAGACCACTACCTGTTGAGAGAAAGTTTTTTTTTTAAACTAACTGTATGTAAACCAATTTCGTACAGTAAACCAATTCCACATTGCACAAGGTGCAAACAAGCTTAGTCTTGTCGAGGTTTCCATTGGGAAGCGTCTTAAAAATAAATGTTCCCTGAAGCAAACCCGGCGGCTTCATAGCTGCATCCATGTTAGCACGTCACGTTTGATCTGGTCATTTCACAGTAACGTTATGTTGTGTTCAGACCAAACACGAGTGATTTACATGTTAAGTCAATGCAAAGAGGCGATAGACCTACTTGCTGCGCGAATCGCTTGAATGAAGCCCTGCTTATGAGATGATGAGGCGGCGAGAATGACGCGAATGACGCGAATCACGCGAGTTGAAAAATCTCGTTCTCTTCCCCTACAGTGACATTAATCTATGTATACATCCGCGCTAAAATATCAAAGTGAAAGTCATCATAGCTTGTGTAGTATAGACCCAGCTCCCAACCCGACTTTGAGAATAGATTAACGGCGACATTTTTTTTTATCGCGCGATAAGAGTCTCACTGCGTTAACGCCGTTAACGGCCCACCACTAGTATTAACATAGTTGTACATTATACCCTATCTTTATAAATGTTTCCTTTGATCAAATGTTTCCTTTGATGCTTCAAAGTATCTATGTTTTTTCTATCTTAACAAAACATTTTATTTATATTTTGTTATCGGTTAACTAAAATTCAAGTACTATTCGTAATAAAATATTGTGTTAAATATAAGTACAAATGTTTTATTTACTGTTTGTTATTATTTTTTAATATATTTACCTTAATTTACATAAGTTAATAATATACACAGTGGTCGAGTTTAAAAACACGCAGGATGGTGTGCTAAATTGTGGGTGTTCTAAAACTTTCAACCGGTCAACCGGACTTTTATTTGAGGGGTCGCCCCAAAGATTGTTGTCAAACGAAGCAGTGCAGTTAATGAGCTTGCGTCCTCATACAGTGATACCACGCGCATCAAGCATGGATGTTCAGGTAAGTTCACTTATGCAAAACAAGCAGTTTATCTGCATCTGCATTGCCCTCCACTGACAATGAGAAGCCAATAGAACAAGACTCCGGACTTACTTGTGACTTGAAAACAATGACTTGGTCCCACCTTTGCTGTAAATTCTTAATTGTCTTGATGCAGCATTTCGCCCATGTTCTTCTGTTAACTGCCGCTCTGGTGATGGGCCTGTGTACTGTAAAGTGTTAACCGTCCATTCAGGGTTAGGATGTGTTCTATAAACTGCCAACTGTCACTTCAGTGTTTTGCCTGTGTACTGCAAGCTGTTAATTGTCTTCCTGCATCGATTCACCCTTGTTTCTGTAATTTTTTAACTGTTGCTCCAGTGTTTTGCCCGTTTATTATAAACAAGTACATTTCCCTCCAGTGGACTGCAAACGGTTAACTGTCAGTGTTGCCCTTACACTGTTTTATGTCGCTATGTAATTTAATGCAAGCTGAAAGCAGAGCTTGGAAGTATTTTAAATACAAAACTTCAACCTGGTTGACACTCCATATTTGTTTTGTTGAAAGTAATTCATTTGGATCAGGGATGCGCAACTTCTGTCCTGGAGGGCCATTTCTGCAGAATTTCACTCCAACCATAATTAAACATATCAAACACACCTGAACAAGCCTGAACATCCTCATCAACGTCTTCAAAATCACTGGAAACCCTGATGACAAGTAACCATTGAATCAATGTTAAAATTCATCTGTTTATCTGAATTAGTTTGATGATTGTCACCATTGTTGAGGTTTGTATCATGAGTGTGATGTCTAAGTGTACCAGTCAGTCTTTTGGTTTATTTTGACACAAAACTTTGACTCGTAAAGCAGAACATTCAAATCAATAGTGAAAGATAAAATTCATCATTATTTAGTGTGGTGAAATGAGATTGTTGCATTGATGCCACGTCCATTATTAGTAGGTTTCTGAACGGGCTCTATATAAAGGGGCTGCTCAGGTCAGGGGATGTGGTGTGACTGTTTCAACTAACTTCCTGTGTGGACTGGTGTTACGCTGCCTGGTGTTAAGGGTAGGTCGTTTACCATAGCTTGTTCACTCTTGCTGAGGTTTGGGCCATCTCAATTGATTTGTTTTACCTTCCTTCCTGCTTGGTGGGTGCCTATTATATTGGTCCCGTGGAAAACCACCGTTTCGTGGCGGGTAAAGCTCCTTAACTCTACCTCTTGTCGCATTACCATTACCGCATGTGTGGCTGCTGTCTTCCTGGCTGGTAACCAGACGGTTATATTTGTCGTTTAACTAGTGTACGTCAAAAGTGATACGAGTCGTTGTGTATGTGGTGTAGTGTTCGGGTGCTGTTCTGATGACTGGATGATGCGTCCTCCGCATATGGGTATGTAGAGCTCTAAATGTAGAGCGATGTTGATCGCCTAAAAAAGGAACGTGACCATTTTATTTTGTTCTTGTAGCTTTCAGATCCACAGCAAGGCGTAAGCATATTTTGTGGTGTGTTACTGGTGCATGTCGTGACGCTCCAATGCTGCCGTTTTGTCATGCTTTGTTTTTTTTTGTTAATTTGATTTCTTTGTCACGTTTTGGGTACGTTACCATACGTCTATTATTATTTTGTTTTAATTGGGTTCTGTTTCTGTTTCGAGCATGCGCATGTAAACCTGTGAGTGTCGGGTTTTCCTATTCTTATTTCATGTTGTTTTGCTGGAAATGTAATTATATTTTCATCCGGTCTATTTCTTTATAAGTAATTGTTTTGTTTGTGTGTTTACTTCTAGGAGTTGGGGACGACCAGCGGGAGGTTGCAGGCTGGTGCGCCATATACTGGAGTTCCTTAATTGCGTTGTGTGGTTTTCCCTTTTTGTGCTTTAGGTTTTGTCCTTGCCGTGAATCTCACATTTGTATGCCTCCTAGCCTGCCTCCCTGCTGGCGATCCCCAGACTCGGGTTGGCAGATCTATGCAAAACTCAGCTATTATATTTTTCTGACCCATGTTGCCATTTGCATCAATTAAAAGTATTACAGTTTTAAATACCATTGGGTTTCCCCAAATGATTGATTTATATAAATAACATTTTGATATTCACGTCTCATTGTCTTTAAAGTTATTAGAAATCTGATCCTGTGTGTCTGAATTTATATTTCCCAGATAGTTATACTGGGTGGCGTAATCGGTTACATCAATTCCCTTTTTCTTGGTTTCTTGTCCCTTTCTTCCCCTCCCCTGAGCTCGGTCACATTAGTATAGTTTATCACCTTACAGCTATCGACAGAATGTAATTCTTTCCAATTTTAACACTTCTTCAACATTAATTGCAGGTGCAGATGTTGTACCTATAACAGTCGCTTGCTGTCTGGGTAATTTTGGACTGTTTGGGCCTCCTGACCTGGGGACTATGTGAGGTCTGGCCGTGCAGGGCCAGCGCTAATGGGCCAACGATTTGCCAGTTTGTAAATTCTCACGGGCCCTGCACCGACAGCCTTGCAAAGGTTTAATTGTTCGTTTCGATTTTGTGAAAAAGGTAAGCACAGTGTGGAAATATGTTTATAACGAGGGTCAGAGTGCATCAAATTGCATAATCTACCAAAAGAAGATTAACTTCTCTTTCATCTGGGTTGTGAAATTTTTTGATACCTGGGAAACTTCTTGAGAAGCGTCTGGGGCTGTTTTTAATGACAATGAATGATTGAATCTTACAGTTTTTGGGGGAAATGCATACACACAAAATTGTGAGCATACAAAACACTTTTAAGTTATAAAATGTATCATTAAAAAAACGATTATTGGGAAGAGATCACTAGCGTAAAATGTTTGCACAGTTATGTACAAATGTCCATTTGATACACAGTTACCCAGATAGCAAGACAACAGCTGATACCATTGAATCAATGTTAAAAACCATTGATTTGTCAATGTTATAGGATATGCTTTCATATCAATCTTTATGTGACACTTTTAAGAATGAGGCGGTGCTCATTCCCTCGTGCAACACATATTTCTCTGTAAGAGATATGAAAAAAATAGGAACAACTTTAGATCAGAACCACTGAAGCGTGTTCACTCGAACTCTCTCATGATATACTGAACGCTACTTCCGCTATTCTAGCATCAGCTTAATCTATTGTCAAAAACAATAATTTCTTATGGTGCAAATGTCCAGGAAAATACTGTACATGACAATGGACACGTTCCCATGACACAGGTTACCCTTCTGAATCCAAAAATCTATCACATTAAACTTCTTGAACACAAATACATGTGAGAAATCCACATAGATCAGCTTCGTACCCATAACAATGATGATTTAGGATGCATATTCACGTTACTCCAGCATTTATAATTATATGAACTCTTTCTTCTCTTTTTTTAACATTATTTTAGTCACAGTTTTAATAAAATATGTAATATACTTGTGAGCTTACTATTTCATGAACTTGATTTTATACCAACACCTGTTAATATATCTTAACAAAGCTGCCTTTGACACCGTTAACTACTACATCCTCCTGTCGACCCTCAAGGCTATGGGTATCTTCTGAATGGTGCTTCAGTGGTTGAGGTCTTACCTTCCAGGTAGGTCATTCAGAGTATCCTGGAGAGGTGACTTCTCGGAGTCCCAACATCTTGGATACAGGTGTGCCTCAGGGCACAGTGCTTGGGTCGTTACTCTTTTCTGTATACATGACATCCCTTGTCACTGTCACTCGGAAACATGGCTTTTCCTGGCACTGCTATGCGGATGATACACCTGTCATTTCAGCCTGACGATCCGACTGTTTTTGTACGCATTTCAGCATGCCTGCGGGACATTTTGCTCTAGATGAAGGACCATCACCTGCAGCTGAACTTTGCAAAAAAAGAACTCCTTGCAATCTCGTCCGACTCTAAACTCCATCACAACTTCTCCATTCAACCCACCTCATCAACCATCACATCTTCCAGAACGGACAGAAACCTGGGAATGGTGATCGATGATCGGCTATCTTCACAGATCAGGGTGCCAACACCACTCGGTCCTGTAGATTCATCCTCTACAATTTTATGAAAATTAGACCTTTCATATCCAATGAGGTTGGTCTTCGCGCTTGCATATTATCTGGCTGTGGTGTGCTACTTGCTTCTATACATCTATAATTCTCAATGCTGGTCAAGGTAAATAGTGTCTCGTATGAAGATAATTCACTTGGATGAAAAGACAACTAGGAGAACTTTAAGAATAAGCGAACAATAATATAGTAGCTTCGCTGGTAAGCGTAGTCTACAGCTAACGTGCTAGACCAGACAATGAGTGTGAGACTCAGTGTTCCTTTTGACTGGTGCTTGATAGTGAGATGATGAAATGCAGGTGCCAGTAATTAGAATTCAGGTGATGGTGATTTCTGTGTTGTCCTGGTTAGAGTGCTTGGTGGATCCTTGACAGTCGTATACGCTGACATAAGGTGAAGTTAAATTTAAATGCTACTGATAAGCATGTTTGCCTGTACTTATAGTGCAATCGAGATAATACCAAAAACATTTGTCTGAATCAGACAAAGCTAGGTTAAAACTATGAGGTAATGACTAATCTTTTTTGAACGAATAACTTTCTAAGAGCTGAAACCAGAGCACATCTATCATTGGGGCTCTCTTTGTTTTTAAAACATTTAATACCCCATGTACAGCGTTTCACAAGACACATTGTCTGCTTAAGTTACACATTTTCCTGCATGCTAACGCCATTTTTTGTTTATTTGAACATTTATATCATTTGAAGTATAGATTGTGCACACGATCTGTCAGTTCTGTCAGGAAAAAAAAACATATAGAGAAAAATTGCGTGGTCCTAAAAAACTTGCAGAGTGAACATCTCTTGCTATTATTTTGTATACGTTTAGTCGGTATGTGTCAGAAAATAAAATGTACTCAAGACAAGTTTTGAGTGAAAAGCATGCAACACAAGAAAAGGCTGACAATTAAATAAAACATGCCAAGTTGAGAAGTTTTAGATCCAAAGAAAACCCTTAAAAACATATAACCATTCGTTTAACACTTACAAATAAATGCCCTTAAAATAATGTAAAACAGAAACACTTACTGTTCAGGCTGCTTGGGTTTCCTTGCTAGATCAGATCTACAACACAAAACATGGTGATGGAGAGGTTTGATACTAAAAAGAAACAGTTACTCTAGATTCATGGCAGTTTATTGCAGTCTCATGAGTTAAGGTGTGAAAAGTAGATGTGGGGGTGTTTAGGCGTATCCCCCCAAAAAACTCTTTACCTATTAACATAAACACATCCTTAGCTACAACTGTTAATCTTGAATTTTGAAGATATTGCTAAATAATTGTATTTTAACCTAGGATTAGAACTGAACTTTGGGATAGCACTATCCTAATTTTAGATCTTCAAATATCATCTCAAACCAAACATTTACTAAATAAAATTGGAAATGAAGATATTAACATGTTTTCCAAATTTAAGGTTTAAACGTTTAACCTTTATCCAGTTTTGGACATGTTTGGTTTTGAACGTGAAGATCAAAAGAACCAGTCAAGAAGATCCTTTATCTGGCATCTTCCCAGGTAGAAGAAACTCAGCCTGGATGGAACCCCATAACATTATTTAATGTTTGAGTCCTTGAATCACTCCTAAAGTCTATAGTTGTGTTAAACTGACAGTTTACAGGTGCTAATGTAACGGGTACCGTGGCAACGGCACCCGGAAGGGACAGATTATTCTCCTGTAACACACAGGAGAGAAACGAGGAGACAGTGTCACGTTCAAGCTCTCTGGAGTAATTTATTCACAATATTATTAAACAAATATCTGTCTCTCAAAGTCACATTATGCTTCACATATCACTTTTTCAATGTCTTCTTAACATTATAATGACTTTCCATGTTCATGTCAGTTCAAATTCTACAATAACATAAACTTTTATATTTCACATTTATTCATCAAAAAAAAAAGACATACAAAAACCATAGTAATATACCTCAATTACTTCTATTAAATGATTAACCATTTCTATTCACAATATTTTACCAGTATCACATTGATACAATGCTGCAAATCACTCTCAGAATTATTAATATACTTAATATATAACTTTAAACCTTATTTAACACATTAACCATTGTCAATCGACATTCAATACACATGTATAGTACATTAAACAATACTTAATCACCTTTAAAGCTTATAGAATACCTTCATGTGCATTTGCATAAGGAAAAATGTATTTTTTTAACTGACGTGCTCACCAACGTTACATGTGCGTTTTCAGTAGGCTGCTAATCAGTCGAGCTTTTCTCTCTCGCTTCAATCAACTCGAAAACAATCTCTGACGAACATCACTTCTCTAAAACAATTCACTTATTGTCTAAACACATTTCAGCATGGTTAAATTAAACTTTTAAATGCTTTTATACATTTACCCACCTGTAACACACAGGAGAGAAACGAGGAGACAGTGTCACGTTCAAGCTCTCTGGAGTAATGACAAACTCACGACTCGCACAGCTTAACACCGTTCGCTCGACTCTGCCCCTAAAGGTCAGGAGTAGCATTGCACACTACTGATTACAAGGAATCACATTAAAATAAAACCCTTCTGAATGTTTCTTTTTTTCAAAATAACACAATAACATTTTCAAAATGAAACCAAAAACTTTAAATATACCTAAAGTACAATTAACATACTTGTGTGATCGTCACACACTCCCCAGCAAAAAGAAATGGGTCCCACCATTTTCTTCTCTACTTATCTAACTCAAAGCCTCTTTTAACAAGCAACCGGAACTGGCATTATATATGGTGTGGCTGGTACCGTATAAGGCATGTATGTAAATAGGGGGTAAAGAGTAGAATAAGGGTTAAGTAGACATGTTGGGGTTGAATAGGGCATAAATGGGTGCAAAGGTTGAGTAGTCTGAGGTACAGGGTAAACAGGTGATTGTAAGTGTGTGTTTGTCACATTAACTGTCGCCTGTGTTGTCTGTGTAGGCTGGCCAAAGTTCTCATATGTGAAGATCTGTTTAGGTCGTCGCTCCCGACTTGACCTTCTGACCCGAGTCTGGTTATCTGGCACTGCACTGACTGGAAACTGTTCCTCTTGACTGAACTCTGGATCCTCATCATATCCATCTTGTTCCTCAGGTCCCGCAACAACAAACTGATCTTCATATTCTCCGGGTTCCTGCATCTCTACGTTTCCCTCAGGTAACAAATCCATTTCAGGTAAGTGGTGCATCCTAAATTCCTCCTCTTCTTCAGCAGGTATTGGAGTTGGCTGGCTCAGAGAGGTTACTGGTCGTTGTGGCGGGGCTACCACGGGTATCTCCTTTATCTTTTCTACTGGTACCCTCAACCAATAACGAGGACCATCTGAGTCATCTCCAGAATCTGAGTCTGAACCTGATACTTCCTGTAGACTAGTACGTTCTGAGACATTGGTGCGTCGAGTCTGGTGTTTCCTTTTCTGTGTTCTCTTTTCAGGAGCATCTTGGCATGGAAGAGCTTCAACTGAAAGGTCATTTGCTAATAACAACAGATTACGACGTAATGTCCTGGTCTTTCTCTTGTCTCCAAACTCAGGGTAGACTACGTATACTGGGTTATCAGCAAACTGTTCTTTCACAATGTAGATCGATTTCTCCCAATACGACCGTAGTTTTCCTGGTCCACCACGCTCGCCAAGGTTCCTGACCAAGACTCTATCGCCAGACTGTAGTACCACTCCCCTTGCTTTCTTATCGTAAAGCAATTTGCCCTTGGCACTGGCCTGTTTACTATTCTCGTTAGCAATTCGATAAGCCTCGGACATCTGCTTTGCCCACTTCTGCGCATATCCCTTTGGCGAGTCAGGCTCTGTTTCTCCAACCAACCCAAACAGTAAGTCAACGGGAAGGCGAGGATGACGACCATAAAGAAGGAAGAAAGGTGAGTAGCCTGTCGACTCGTGCCGAGTACAGTTGTACGCATAAATGACTTGTGGAATTTGATCTTTCCATCGTTCCTTTTCTTTCTCTGACAACGTTCTTAGCATCTGGAGTATCGTCCGATTAAACCGTTCCGCCGGGTTCCCCTGGGGATGGTATGGTGATGTTCTCGAATGACGAATACCTGACAACTGTTGCAACGTACGAAAGAGCTCGTTCTCAAATTCACGGCCCTGGTCGTGGTGTAACTTTGATGGGTACCCAAAGCGGAGGACGAAATCATTAAAAATGCGCTCAGCTGCCGTTTTCCCACTCTTGTTCTTTGTCGGATACGCTTGGGCGAATCTTGTAAAATGATCGACGACCACAAGGATATATTCGTAACCTCCACGGCTGGTCTCTAGGTGTAGATAGTCGATACACACCAACTCCAGTGGCGAGCTTGATGTGATACTACCCATTGGGGCGCGAACATGAGTAACTGGCTTCTTCGATTTTATGCATGGGCATTTTCTTGTGATATGTTCTTCGATCTCTCTAGCCATGAAGGGCCAATAAAATCTCTCTCTGGCAAGATTGAGGACTCTTTCTGTGCCGACATGGGCCATTTCATTATGGAGTTTCTTCAAGACAATGTCTTTGTACTTAGCAGGAAGCACCAACTGCCTTCTTTCATTAGCACGCCTGTACAAGAGACCATTCTCCAAAACTAACTTTCCCCATTCATGAAATAGTCTTCTAGTGGCTCCACTAGCCGCTCTCCGTATCTCGTCAGTTAAAGGTGTACCCGCCTCCTTTAACTTGATCATTTCACCGATGGCTTCATCTGCATGTTGTGCCTCCACAAGCTCATCGTGGCTGATTGCAGTCAAGTGATCAAATGAGGGGGACGAATCGGCTTGGGAAGAGATGTTGAGAGCCGCCACCCACGGTACATCTTTCAGTTTGGCTACTTTACTTCCATCCCATATCGCACGAACCACGTCTTCGGTACACTCTTTGGTACAGGACTCAGCATAGGCCTCAATGTTTAAAGGAAGACGCGACAGCGTATCGGCATCGATGTTAGCCTTTCCTGGTCTGTACTTTATGTCGAACCTGAAATAGGAGAGTTCTCCTACCCACCGATCGCCTACTGCATTTAGCCTGGCTGTAGTCATAACGTAGGTCAGGGGATTGTTATCGGTGAATATAGTGAAATAGGGTGCATAGAATAAGTAATCCCTAAACTTTTCACACACGGCCCACTTCAAGGCTAGGAACTCTAGTTTTCCACTATTCAGGTGGTAGTTTCGCTCAGCTGCAGTCAAAGTCCTAGACCCGTACCCAATGACTCTTAACTTGCCATTCTGATATTGATAAAGAATCGCGCCGAGCCCCTGGTCTGAAGCATCGGTATGTAATACAAAGGGTGAGTCGAAGTTGGGGTATGCTAGCACGGGAGGGCTAACGAGGAGAGATATGAGTCGGTCGAGGGCTTTTTGATGCTCGGTGGCCCACTCCACAGGTGTTCTGGATGGTAGTTGTGGATCTTTACTTTTCCCACGTTCTACAGCTGCTTGTCCTGGCTTGACTTGTAGTAGCTCATAGATGGGCTTTGCTATCCTTGAGAAGTCCTGAATGTAGGAACGGTAATAGCCCAGGAACCCGGTGAGCTTTCTTACATCTCCCACTGTCTGTGGTGTCCTGCTGGTTAACGACCGCACTGCATCCAGGTCTTTGGGATCAATTCTCACTCCCTGAGCTGACACAAGACGACCCACATATCTTACTTCTCGTCGGAATAACTCACATTTTTCAGGTCTCAATTTCACCCCATGTCGCTGAAGAGCTTGGAGTACTTTACGGACCCCTTCCACATGCTCATCAAAGGTTTTTGCGTAGCAGAGCACGTCGTCAAGGTACGGAAGACAGCAATCATCTCTCAAGGAACTCAACATCTCTTCCATACTCCTCTGGAAAGCTGCTGGGGCATTGGAGAGGCCAAAAGGGATACGGACCCATTCATACAGCCCCCAGGGGGTAATGAAAGCAGTGAGGTGCTGGGAGTCCTTGGCGATAAAGCCCTGATGATAAGCCTTTCCTTGGTCGAGGATGCTGAACCAGGAATAACCACCGAGGCTATCAGTCAGGTCTTGTATCCTAGGTAGGGGATGTCGATCAGGGATGGTCTTCTGATTCAAGAGACGATAATCGATACAGAGGCGGAGTGTACCGTCTTTCTTTCGGACACAGACCACTGGAGCAGCATAAGAGGACTTTGACTTCACAATCCAACCTTTCATGAGCAGATCTTGAACATACTCCTTCACCTCTTTGAACAGTGGTTTGGGCACCGAAGAGTAAGCTCTCTGCACTGGAATCTCGTCTTTGAGTGAGATAGACATCTGTAGACTAGGAATACATCCAATATCATGACTGTCTTGTGCAAAAGCAGCCGATTCTTCCCACAGCATTTTCTCGACTTTCTCTTGTTCCTCATCACTAAGGTGGCTGAGGTCCACACGGGGCTGCCATAACGCTGGAACACTCGGTTTAACTGGGGCTGTTGCTGCTTTAACGACTGTTACTCTGGGCCTGGGGCTCTCTAATGGATTATTCTCAATCACCCTAGCCACCGTCTGAACGCTACCAACGGCTGTCTTCCTTGGTATTGTAACAGGATGCTTCGTGTTATTTCTCACTGGTATTATGACATAAGGTCTCTTTGCAGTCTGTAGTTCTAGTAAGCCCTCCTCAATCTCAAGCTCGGTGAGATGGCCACTGTTCTCGTTAGGTTCAAACAAGAGAAGCGGGTCTGACTGGTCTACAGCGGATGGGACCTGACACTTCACCCAGGCTACTTGTCCGGCTGGGACTGTAGTCTCATAATTACCAGTTCTTATCAATCTCTGATACATGGAGGGTTTGTCAGTCTGAATGAAGTTCATCAGCAGCTCAACTTTCTCAGCAGGAACCGATATTGCGTCAGATAGAAGCATGGTAAGTGCTGGAACAAGTTCTTTTGTTCGATTCTGAATCACTTCCTCTAGGACATTAAATCCAAGTAGTGGCTGTGCAAGCGGAATGCTTCAGATGAGGAAAGGCACCATGATCGACTGGCTAAGTGCACCATTTCCACTGAAACTGACTGCAATAAGGACCCAGCCATCAAAAGGGAGGATTTCTCCATTCACCGCGTGCACTTCCAGCTCTTCTCTCTCATCAAAGATTTCACTAAGCGGCCTAATGGGTGTGTTTGGTAGATACTTCTCTTTCCAGCTTTTATCTATCATGCTCACCTGGGCTCCAGTGTCCAGTAAGGCATTGACTGTCAACCCATTGAGGTCACATCGTGCGAGGGCTTTGGCTCCTATGAACTTGGCCAGACGTCTACTGGTTTGAGTGTGTAAAGAGAGAGAAAGTTGGTTATTGACTTGTTCATTGATTTCTTTTGGTCTCTGATTAACTGAACTTGTCTCTGGACGACTCTCAGAGCTCCGTAAGCTACCCTCAGCACGGTGGGACTGAACGTGAAGCCCGGTCACTGCCCGTCCCGTGGCAGAAACCGGCTTCAGTTTTCCGGACGCTTGGGTTTTTTTCAAACAGCCTACTGCTCTGTGACCGTCCTCACCACAGTAGAAACAATGAGGGCAACCTGGGCGGTTCTGTTCGAGGCAATTAGCACAGCTATTTGGTCTGGTTTTCCTTTGATCCACTTTAACTTGGCGATGATGGCAACATTCTGGGTTTTGAGTCTGCTGGGGTCTTTGCAGTAGTTCAACTTTATTCATTAACTCCTCTACTTTCTCAGTTAACTGCTGGAGGACATCAGTCTTTGACTGTTTGTCTGGAACATCTTTCTTTGTACTAGTACTACTGCCTTGTACTGCTGCCGCTTCAAGCTCTGTGCTATTCACACTTATTTGCTTCTAGTTCACAACCGACCCCAAACGTCTCTGTCTCTCATTCTCAATGTTTGTTATCTTCATCATTTGCTTTAAGATCGTCTCGTCAGACACGCTGCTATCTGAGAGAAATGGTTTCAATTCTCGACGTATGTCGTTATGCTTATGGCTGAGACCCTGATACACGGCGTGAAGGAAAACGTCTTGAACTGTGTTCGCATTATACTTCACTTCTGTGTCAGCGTATTTTGAAGCGAACAGGATCTTTTGTTTGAGGCCTATCACTCGATACAAGAATTGTTGTGGAGTCTCACTGTCGTTCTGTTTTGTGCACATGAGCTCTTGGAAAAGTTCGGTGTTGCTTCGCCCACCTAAATGGGATTGCAGAAAGCCCTTCAGCTCGTCTATCGTCAGATCGTCTTTGTGTATTAGCATGTCTTTAAAGTTTCCCGGTTTAATGGCTCTGAGAACGCCTCTCAATATTTCAGTCTCGCTGAATCGCTCTTTAACACCCTCATCGATTTGTCTGCATATGCTATTGTAGCTTAAATCTGAGCCCTGGTCGCCAATCTGTCCACCTTGGATCTTGAACTCGCGACGAAGCAGTGAGAGGTCTCGAAGGGGAATTATTCGGTCGTGTCTTCCATGTGGCTGCTGTTCTGGTGTGGGAGTGTTGTCATATTGTTGAGTAGGTTGTAATGGTGGAGGTGTGGGTGTGAGTGAGGATGTGGGGCTGTTTATGTATTGCATGACTTTATTGCTAAGCTCAGCGTAACTAGAAAGCACTCTCTGTAACTCTGTGTCAGCGTTCTGTGTGCTTTTGACTTCAGTAGGTGTGAGTGGGGGGTTGTGCACACTAACTGCAGCTGTGTGAGTAATATTCGAACCACTGGCTGTCACGTTATCAGTATCTGTCGCTAGTTGACCTACTGTCCTGTTCTCACTCAGTACTGGAATTGACATTGTCTCGTTCACATTCTCCCCAATACCTAGTTTAGGTTGAGCGTAACGCATCTGAACGAGATTATTCACAGTATCATTAAGCTCTAACAGCACTGCCATACCTGAATCCTCAGATTCCACCAACATGTCACTGTTCAAAAAAGCAGCGTTAGTGATATGGGAACTCTGCGAACGTAAACCCGCCAGCCAAGTGCTCACGGGCCGATCGCATCCCGATTCGCTCTTCTGAACGTTCCCCAACGGGCGGTGGCATACCGTCCGAATTCTCACGCACACACTCGGAAATGATGTGTGACGTAAATGAGATGTTGCGCGCAGCATCGGAGGGAGACTGACATCCGACTCTGACGAATCCGAGCTCCAACCCCAGCGGTCGAGCTCAGGAGAAAGCAGAGTGATGTCAACAGTGCTAATCCGGGGATTCGTGGTTCCTGAGGTCGGAGCGCGGTGCAAACTCCCTGGGGGTGATCGGACACGCCTACCGTCCAAAGCGTGTAGAACTTCGGCACACTGGTGTCGAAGCCTTACACTGCCGCGGGCCAGGTTTCCCCCTCTCTCTACGCCATGGCTATCCTGCAGGTCCGCCAGGGCGTTAATAATGGGTACCTGGGTATAATGCAGGATCTCCTAGCCGCCGCTGACAGCGCTCTACGGGCGACCAAGGCGGCGGCACGGGCCCTGGGTCGGACGATGTCCACGGTAGTGGTCCAGGAGAGACACCCCCGGCTATACCTTGTGTAGAAGAGTGACACCAAGGAAGTCCGCTTTCTTGATGCACCCATCTCGCAGGGTGGGTTGTTGGTAACACTGTCGAGGACTGCGCTCAGCAGTTTTTGACGGTGAAGCAGACAGTGGCAATTAGCCACATTTTTTCAAGCCGCGACTCGGCCGCCTACAGGCCTCCAACTCTCACGTGACATCTGGTTCCCTGCAAACCAGGACCCCTTTGACATCGGCTCCGGTTCGTGTGCCCCCACAGGCGGCACCCCGAAAGATGAGGTCGAGGGGAAAACCTCCGCCCCGTCAGCAACCTTCTCACGAGAAGGGACACTGACGGGAAGACCCCAGGTAGAACAACATCGGGCCCGAACCTTCACAGCCACGGCTCTGATCGGTCGGTACGGGACGACTCCTGCCTCGTCACCAAAGCCGGGCCCTTTTCAGAGCTTGGCGCCCACTTACTCACAGAGTTTTTCCGTTCTCCCCGGGTGTAATTGCAGCCAATCGCACACTCCACTGGACTGTGCCCGGCAAACCCGACCTCAAACCCTGGCGAGGCGTAGGGTCGTACACACACAACAGCTGCTACCACTCTCAAGACCACAGTGCGTGCAGCTGTCCCGCCAGATAGGTAAGTAGGCGGAGCCAACCTTCCCTCCGGGGACCCCCGTGACATACGGTTAGCTCTGCCAGCCAACGAACAACCCCCCGTGGGAATGATGAAGCAGACCGTCCCCTTGGTCACCCTGTCACAGTCCCTGGGAGCTCAAGAGCTGCCCACACTGTCTCGCTGACTAATGAGGGTGGTCGTCTTGGTTACTTGGTCCGGTTCGCCAGAGACTCTTCCAAGTTTCGGGGGATCATCTCTCCCTCTGTCAGAGGCAGGGACGCCTCCGTACTTCGGGTAGAGCTCACCGCCCTTCTGGCGAAACAGGCATCGAGTTCGTCCAAAAAACCAAGGTGTTCAGTGGGTTACGACTCGCACTTCATCGTTCCCAAGAAAAACGGCGGGTTGCGCCCCATAAATCTGCGTACCCTGAACAGAGCACCTTCACAAGCTGCCGTTCAGGATGCTCGCGCAGAGGCGCGTCCTGACATCTATCAGGTGTCAGAATTGGTTCGTGGCAATCGACCTAAAGGACGCTTACTTTCATGTCTCGATTCCCCTCGCACCGGCGGTTCAAGGGGTGGGCATATCAGTACAGAGTCCTCCCTTTCGGTCTGTCCAAGGGACCTGGTGCTCCGGCACCTAGATTGATTGGGAATCTAGGTCAACCGAGAGAAGAGCAAACTCTCCCCAGGGCAGAGCATCCTCTTTCTCGGTATGGAACTCAACTTCAGCGCAACTGCCCGCAGTACGCGCCTAGCCGATGTTGAACTGCCTGGGACATTTCAGGCAGACAGCGGCCCCCCTGAAACAATTCAGAGGCTCCTGCATGGCGTCCTCGCGGGGTAATACCCCTCGGGTTGACGCACATGAGACCGCGCCAACACTGGCTTCAGAGTCGAGTTCCGAGGAGAGCGTGGCACACCGGCAGCAGGCGCAGGGTGATGACGCCCTGCTGCTGACGCACCTTAACCCCTGGTCTTCTATGACTTTTCAACGGACTCTAGTCCCTCTGAGCAGGTTACGAGGCAAGTCGTGGTGACGACGGGCCTTCCTGCAGGGGTGCGGTGCAGTGTGTAACGGGCACGCAGGCGGGGCGTTGGACGAACGTATATCAATTGCCAAGAGTTGTGGGCTGGGCTACTTGCACTGAGCAGGCTCTGGCCTCTCGTGTGGGACAAGCACGTGCTGGTCCGAGGACAGCACTACAGCTGTAGCGTACATCAGATCGTCAGGGTGGCGTTCGCTCACAGCAGCTAACACAACTTGCTCGACGCCTCCTCCGGTGGAGCCAACAGGTGACCCGTTCCCTGCAGGCCACACACCCCGGCCAAACTGAACTAGACAGCCGACGTGCTTTCTCGCCAGTTTATGCCTCGTGGAGAGTGGCGACTCCTCCCCCGCGCAGTCCAGCTCATTTGGAGGCTGTTCGGGTAGGCCCAGGTAAAACCTGTTCGCCTCCTGTAACACCACCACTTGGCCGCTTGATATTCCCTGCCCTCGGCACGAATATCCTTGCGCACAGCTGACCGCGGGATGGGCGGAAGCACACCTTCCCCCCCCGAGGAGCCTCCTTGCACAGACGCTGTGCAAGGTCAGGGAGCAGGAGCACCAAGTGTTATTGGTTACACCACACCAGTCTAACCGCACTTGGCTTCAGAGCTGATGCTCTTGACAGCGACTCCCCCTGAACCATTCCCCTGACAGAGGACCTGCTCTATCAGGGGAGGGACACGTTCTGGCATCCCAGATCAGACCTCTGGAATACCCATGTCTGGTCTCTAGACGGGACGAGAAGATCCTGAGATGGCTACTCCCCCTCTGTGGCTGAGACCATCACCCAGGCTAGGGCCCCGTCTACTAGGCGGTTACACGCCTCTAGACGGCGCCTCTTCTCGTCCTGGTGTCTCTCTCTCTCAACGAGAAAGACCCACTGAGGTGCTCGATCAGGATTGTGTTTTCCTTCTTACGAGACTGGAGACTAACACTGAATGTGTATGTAGTCGCTATTGCCACTCATCACGACTCAGTCGGTGGAAAGTTTCTAGGACAACACGACCTGGTCACCAGGTTCCTAAGGAGCGCGAGAGGGCGGAATCCGCCTCATCTCCGCTCCATATCCTCTTGGGACCCTAAGTGGTCCTGGGGAGCCTCAGGGCCCCCCAAGAGCCCCTCGAAGGATCCGATCTTCCTCACAGAGTAAGACGGCCCTCCTGACGGCGCTCACTTCCTTCAAGAGGGTAGGGGACCACCGAGCATCCTCCGTTTCCCCGGACTGCCTTAAATTCGGCCCTGGAAACTCTCACGTTATCTTGAGACCCAGGCCCGGATGCGTGCCCAAGAAGTTCCCACTACTCCCTCCGGGGCCAAGTGGTGAACTTGCAGGCGCTCCCCATAGGGGAGGAAGACCCAACCCGATTCGTGTTGTGTCCAGTACGCTGGACCGCACACAGAGCTCTGAAGCTCTGACCAGCTCCTTGTCTGTTGGAGGACAGCAGAAGGGGAAGGCTGTTTCCAAACAGAGGCTGGCGCACTGGGTCGTAGACGCCGTTACGACGGCATTACGATCTCAGAATCTCCCGTGCCCATTGAAAGTGAGGGCTCACTCCACACGGAGTTTTAGCCACCTCCTGGGCACTGGCAGAAGCGCCTCTCTAGCAGACAACTGTAGAGCTGCGGGTTGGGCTACGCCCAAACACCTTCGCAAGGCTTAACAACCTTCGCGTAAACCCAGTGTCAGCCCACGTCCTGCGTGGCAACATGTAGGACTGGCATCCGGGGGGCGTATGCCTGCGAAAGCACCATCCCACCCTCTAACAGGTTGGATCAGTGTGCTATCTACCCTTTCTTCTTACCCAAACACATGGCTAAGAAACTGGTACCTCACCAACCTCCCTTCTTACCCAGACACTGGTTAAGAATAGGCATTCCATCCATCACCAAACAAGCACCCCCTGGGGGCTGGCTGGGCAGAGCAGCCTTCCCCCTTAGACCGGGATACCATGTGAGCTATCACAGATAGCTCTAACCGGACCTAGTGCTACCGGACGTCTGTAACACCCCCTCCGCGGGCTGTTCCGTATGATGTATCCTCATGAGAATGGTTCCCACTCCTGGTAACCCATGAGCTTCCCCAGGTGGGCCTCCACCTCGCGGTTAACTACTCAGCCCGCACGTTCCATGCGTTCTCCTCCAAGTACGAGACCATACCTATATCCACCATATTCCTCCCCACGGGTAGGAGGTGGCCTCTGCAGCGCATTCCTGATTAAGGAAGTTGCGCTTACCCGGTGTAAACCCGAGCCGGACGGCCTCTCGCCTGTAGAGAGCTAAGGCCCCCTCCGTGAAAGGTTACCGGTCAGGGCTGTACCCATCTTTCCCCAAGAAAGCTCTGGAAACCCCCGACCACCACACTGGAAGGTTACACTTTCGCGAAAGCATCGAGCTGACACGCCCAGGCCTGTTACCGCCGCTTCGCTAGAGACTGTGACGCGATACAGCGTTGTGGCGTTTCCATAGGCAACCCCATCTGTCGTTCTCTACACAACGTCGAGAGACCGACAGAAAGGGAACGTCTTGGTTACGTATGTAACCTCAGTTCCCTGATGGAGGGAACGAGATGTTGTGTCCCTTATGCCACAAACACATATCGTAATCTGCTGCAGTCGTGAGAGGCTCTCATGCTCTTCAGAACAAGAGGTAAATGAATGCTGCACGCCGGCTTCCTTTTATACCGGATATCCGGGGGCGGAGCCCGGCATGCAAATTTCATTTGCCAAATTTCATTGGCCTTTTCTATAGTAGTCAGAGTTGATTGGTTCTCAAGGGCGAACCCCATCTGTCGTTCTCGACACAACGTCTCGTTCCCTCCATCAGGGAACTGAGGTTACATACGTAACCAAGACGTTTTTATGACTTTTTGTTGTCCCTCAACTGTCACTGCCTAGTATCTACCCCCACTCCACCTGGCAAAAGGTGGTTCCAGCCAGTGAGCCGGGCTGCCTGTGACCGAAGACGATGTGAAAGCTGTCCACTGGGGTTGCGTTTATAATTTAGAGACATACATTACATGTTAATGTGTGTGATTATCTGAAAAATTATGAAAGTGTTTGAGACTTTGAGTCTGTATTCTTATCAATGTGCCATTAACAACCTTTTAAATAATGAACAAGCCCCAAAGTGTTCTTCCTGCTCATGGAAGAGTGGGTCCGAATGTGATTTTTCCTTTAGACTAAACAAGGCAATATGCTCTGACAGGGCATAAAGTTTTGTGTTTGAGGGTTGAGTCAAAGATTAATTTAACAAATATGTGTTTTTCATCCTGTCTGGTTGAATTCTGCCTGTGAAAGAAGTCGTGGGGTGTCTGCCAGGCATGTGTTGCAAGTATATACTGGTCCGCATTCTTAACCACGGCTATTTATTAGCTTAGCATTCCAAATGTGTTAGCACCTGTAAACTGTCAGTTTAACACAACTATAGACTTTAGGAGTGATTCAAGGACTCAAACATTAAATAATGTTATGGGGTTCCATCCAGGCTGAGTTTCTTCTACCTGGGAAGATGCCAGATAAAGGATCTTCTTGACTGGTTCTTTTGATCTTCACGTTCAAAACCAAACATGTCCAAAACTGGATAAAGGTTAAACGTTTAAACCTTAAATTTGGAAAACATGTTAATATCTTCATTTCCAATTTTATTTAGTAAATGTTTGGTTTGAGATGATATTTGAAGATCTAAAATTAGGATAGTGCTATCCCAAAGTTCAGTTCTAATCCTAGGTTAAAATACAATTATTTAGCAATATCTTCAAAATTCAAGATTAACAGTTGTAGCTAAGGATGTGTTTATGTTAATAGGTAAAGAGTTTTTTGGGGGGATACGCCTAAACACCCCCACATCTACTTTTCACACCTTAACTCATGAGACTGCAATAAACTGCCATGAATCTAGAGTAACTGTTTCTTTTTAGTATCAAACCTCTCCATCACCATGTTTTGTGTTGTAGATCTGATCTAGCAAGGAAACCCAAGCAGCCTGAACAGTAAGTGTTTCTGTTTTACATTATTTTAAGGGCATTTATTTGTAAGTGTTAAACGAATGGTTATATGTTTTTAAGGGTTTTCTTTGGATCTAAAACTTCTCAACTTGGCATGTTTTATTTAATTGTCAGCCTTTTCTTGTGTTGCATGCTTTTCACTCAAAACTTGTCTTGAGTACATTTTATTTTCTGACACATACCGACTAAACGTATACAAAATAATAGCAAGAGATGTTCACTCTGCAAGTTTTTTAGGACCACGCAATTTTTCTCTATATGTTTTTTTTTCCTGACAGATCTGACAGATCGTGTGCACAATCTATACTTCAAATGATATAAATGTTCAAATAAACAAAAAATGGCGTTAGCATGCAGGAAAATGTGTAACTTAAGCAGACAATGTGTCTTGTGAAACGCTGTACATGGGGTATTAAATGTTTTAAAAACAAAGAGAGCCCCAATGATAGATGTGCTCTGGTTTCAGCTCTTAGAAAGTTATTCGTTCAAAAAAGATTAGTCATTACCTCATAGTTTTAACCTAGCTTTGTCTGATTCAGACAAATGTTTTTGGTATTATCTCGATTGCACTATAAGTACAGGCAAACATGCTTATCAGTAGCATTTAAATTTAACTTCACCTTATGTCAGCGTATACGACTGTCAAGGATCCACCAAGCACTCTAACCAGGACAACACAGAAATCACCATCACCTGAATTCTAATTACTGGCACCTGCATTTCATCATCTCACTATCAAGCACCAGTCAAAAGGAACACTGAGTCTCACACTCATTGTCTGGTCTAGCACGTTAGCTGTAGACTACGCTTACCAGCGAAGCTACTATATTATTGTTCGCTTATTCTTAAAGTTCTCCTAGTCGTCTTTTCATCCAAGTGAATTATCTTCATACGAGACACTATTTACCTTGACCAGCATTGAGAATTATAGATGTATAGAAGCAAGTAGCACACCACAGCCAGATAATATGCAAGCGCGAAGACCAACCTCATTGGATATGAAAGGTCTAATTTTCATAAAATTGTAGAGGATGAATCTACAGGACCGAGTGGTGTTGGCACCCTGATCTGTGAAGATAGCCGATCATCGATCACCATTCCCAGGTTTCTGTCCGTTCTGGAAGATGTGATGGTTGATGAGGTGGGTTGAATGGAGAAGTTGTGATGGAGTTTAGAGTCGGACGAGATTGCAAGGAGTTCTTTTTTTGCAAAGTTCAGCTGCAGGTGATGGTCCTTCATCTAGAGCAAAATGTCCCGCAGGCATGCTGAAATGCGTACAAAAACAGTCGGATCGTCAGGCTGAAATGACAGGTGTATCATCCGCATAGCAGTGCCAGGAAAAGCCATGTTTCCGAGTGACAGTGACAAGGGATGTCATGTATACAGAAAAGAGTAACAACCTAAGCACTGTGCCCTGAGGCACACCTGTATCAAGATGTTGGGACTCCGAGAAGTCACCTCTCCAGGATACTCTGAATGACCTACCTGGAAGGTAAGACCTCAACCACTGAAGCACCATTCAGAAGATACCCATAGCCTTGAGGGTCGACAGGAGGATGTAGTAGTTAACGGTGTCAAAGGCAGCTTTGTTAAGATATATTAACAGGTGTTGGTATAAAATCAAGTTTATGAAATAGTAAGTTCACAAGTATATTACATATTTTATTAAAACTGTGACTAAAATAATGTTAAAAAAAGAGAAGAAAGAGTTCATATAATTATAAATGCTGGAGTAACGTGAATATGCATCCTAAATCATCATTGTTATGGGTACGAAGCTGATCTATGTGGATTTCTCACATGTATTTGTGTTCAAGAAGTTTAATGTGATAGATTTTTGGATTCAGAAGGGTAACCTGTGTCATGGGAACGTGTCCATTGTCATGTACAGTATTTTCCTGGACATTTGCACCATAAGAAATTATTGTTTTTGACAATAGATTAACCTGATGCTAGAATAGCGGAAGTAGCGTTCAGTATATCATGAGAGAGTTCGAGTGAACACGCTTCAGTGGTTCTGATCTAAAGTTGTTCCTATTTTTTTCATATCTCTTACAGAGAAATGTGTTGCACGAGGGAATGAGCACCGCCTCATTCTTAAAAGTGTCACATAAAGATTGATATGAAAGCATATCCTATAACATTGACAAATCAATGGTTTTTAACATTGATTCAATGGTTTTCAGCTGTTGTCTTGCTATCTGGGTAACTGTGTATCAAATGGACATTTGTACATAACTGTGCAAACATTTTACGCTAGTGATCTCTTCCCAATAATCGTTTTTTTAATGATACATTTTATAACTTAAAAGCGTTTTGTATGCTCACAAATTTGTGTCTATGCATTTCCCCCAAAAACTGTAAGATTCAATCATTCATTGTCATTAAAAACAGCCCCAGACGCTTCTCAAGAAGTTTCCCAGGTATCAAAAAATTTCACAACCCAGATGAAAGAAGTTAATCTTCTTTTGGTAGATTATGCAATTTGGTGCACTCTGACCCTCGTTATAAACATATTTCCACACTGTGCTTACCTTTGTCACATAGAAAATCGAAACAAACAATTAAACCTTTGCAAGGCTGTCGGTGCAGGGCCCGTGAGAATTTACAAACTGGCAAATCGTTGGCCCATTAGCGCTGGCCCTGCACGGCCAGACCTCACATAGTCCCCAGGTCAGGAGGCCCAAACAGTCCAAAATTACCCAGACAGCAAGCGACTGTTATAGGTACAACATCTGCACCTGCACTTAATGTTGAAGAAGTGTTAAAATTGGAAAGAATTACATTCTGTCGATAGCTGTAAGGTGATAAACTATACTAATGTGACCGAGCTCAGGGGAGGGGAAGAAAGGGACAAGAAACCAAGAAAAAGGGAATTGATGTAACCGATTACGCCACCCAGTATAACTATCTGGGAAATATAAATTCAGACACACAGGATCAGATTTCTAATAACTTTAAAGACAATGAGACGTGAATATCAAAATGTTCTTTATATAAATCAATCATTTGGGAAAACCCAATGGTATTTAAAACTGTAATACTTTTAATTGATGCAAATGGCAACATGGGTCAGAAAAAATATAATAGCTGAGTTTTGCATAGATCTGCCAACCCGAGTCTGGGGATCGCCAGCAGGGAGGCAGGCTAGGAGGCATACAAATGTGAGATTCACGGCAAGGACAAAACCTAAAGCACAAAAAGGGAAAACCACACAACGCAACTAAGGAACTCCAGTATATGGCGCACCAGCCTGCAACCCCCCGCTTGTCGTCCCCAACTCCTAGAAGTAAACACACAAACAAAACAATTACTTATAAAGAAATAGACCGGATGAAAATATAATTACATTTCCAGCAAAACAACATGAAATAAGAATAGGAAAACCCGACACTCACAGGTTTACATGCGCATTCTCGAAACAGAAACAGAACCCAATTAAAACAAAATAATAATAGACGTATGGTAACGTAACCAAAACGTGACAAAGAAATCAAATTAACAAAAAAAAAAAAAGCATGACAAAACGGCAGCATTGGAGCGTCACGACATGCACCAGTAACACACCACAAAATGTGCTAACGCCTTGCTGTGGATCTGAAAGCTACAAGAACAAAATAAAATGGTCACGTTCCTTTTTTAGGCGATCAACATATTAAAAGTGAGCTCTACATACCCATATGCGGAGGACGCATCATCCAGTCATCAGAACAGCACCCGAACACTACACCACATACACAACGACTCGTATCACTTTTGACGTACACTAGTTAAACAACAAATATAACCATCTGGTTACCAGCCAGGAAGACAGCAGCCACACATGCGGTAATGGTAATGCGACAAGAGGTAGAGTTAAGGAGCTTTACCCGCCACGAAACGGTGGTTTTCCACGCGACCAATATAATAGGCACCCACCAAGCAGTCACCAGCCTTTCCAAAGGAAGGTAAAACAAATCAATTGAGATGGCCCAAACCTCAGCAAGAGTGAACAAGCTGTGGTAAACGACCTACCCTTAACACCAGGCAGCGTAACACCAGTCCACACAGGAAGTTAGCTGAAACAGTCACACCACATCCCCTGACCTGAGCAGCCCCTTTATATAGAGCCCGTTCAGAAACCTACTAATAATGGACGTGGCATCAATGCAACAATCTCATTTCACCACACTAAATAATGATGAATTTTATCTTTCACTATTGATTTGAATGTTCTGCTTTACGAGTCAAAGTTTTGTGCCAAAATAAACCAAAAGACTGACTGGTACACTTAGACATCACACTCATGATACAAACCTCAACAATGGTGACAATCATCAAACTAATTCAGATAAACAGATGAATTTTAACATTGATTCAATGGTTACTTGTCATCAGGGTTTCCAGTGATTTTGAAGACGTTGATGAGGATGTTCAGGATTGTTCAGGTGTGTTTGATATGTTTAATTATGGTTGGAGTGAAATTCTGCAGAAACGGCCCTCCAGGACAGAAGTTGCGCATCCCTGATCCAAATGAATTACTTTCAACAAAACAAATATGGAGTGTCAACCAGGTTGAAGTTTTGTATTTAAAATACGTCCAAGCTCTGCTTTCAGCTTGCATTAAATTACATAGCGACATAAAACAGTGTAAGGGCAACACTGACAGTTAACCGTTTGCAGTCCACTGGAGGGAAATGTACTTGTTTATAATAAACGGGCAAAACACTGGAGCAACAGTTAAAAAATTACAGAACCAAGGGTGAATCGATGCAGGAAGACAATTAACAGCTTGCAGTACACAGGCAAAACACAGAAGTGACAGTTGGCAGTTTATAGAACACATCCTAACCCTGAATGGACGGTTAACACTTTACAGTACACAGGCCCATCACCAGAGCGGCAGTTAACAGAAGAACATGGGCGAAATGCTGCATCAAGACAATTAAGAATTTACAGCAAAGATGGGACCAAGTCATTGTTTTCAAGTCACAAGTAAGTCCGGAGTCTTGTTCTATTGGCTTCTCATTGTCAGTGGAGGGCAATGCAGATGCAGATAAACTGCTTGTTTTGCATAAGTGAACTTACCTGAACATCCATGCTTGATGCGCGTGGTATCACTGTATGAGGACGCAAGCTCATTAACTGCACTGCTTCGTTTGACAACAACCTTTGGGGCGACCCCTCAAATAAAAGTCCGGTTGACCGGTTGAAAGTTTTAGAACACCCACAATTTAGCACACCATCCTGCGATTTTTTTTTTTTTTAAACTCGACCACTGTGTATATTATTAACTTATGAAAATTAAGGTAAATATATTAAAAAATAATAACAAACAGTAAATACAATATTTGTACTAAAATGGATTGTTAAGATAGAAAAAAGATAGATACTTTGAAGCATCAAAGGAAACAGTTGTACATTATACCCTATCTTTAAAATGTTTCCTTTGATCAAATATGTTAATACATATTCACAACTACAAGAGTAAAATTGCATAGTTACATGTGTCTATTTTTATTAGTCATTAGACTGCTGTTTGCTCAGTCACAGAATGCCACACTGGATAATCGTAGAGAGACAGAGAGACCACAGACATTCCCTAACTGACTCTAGACCAGTCAGAATTAGGGGGCTGGATCTTAAAGACTATTTAAGAAACAGGTAATAATACAGTTCAAGACACAACTTGTGCAGCTCAGAGCTCCTGAAGTTTAATAAAGGTAAGTTGCATTCTTTTATTCTGCCTTTTTAAACAGTTTTTGATATGAATGCTGTACATTTCCTAATAGTTTACAATCAACTTAATACTACAAATTATTATTATTACTATTTGTATTGTATTATTATGTATTATTATATTAGTGGCAATAGTTTTCTGTGATATAAACATTTCCTGGTGGTTCTAGACAATAATATTATCTCAATATGAAAGCCATTTGTGTGCTTCAATAATTTGTTGTAAAAATATGTATGTGTCATTTTCAGAATATGTGTTTAAAAGTTTATTTTCCCAAAACTCAAAAAGACAAAGTTGCACAACTGGGGAATTACTGTATTATGTACCATTGAATTACTGGAATAGTGCTCAAGTAATCTTGGCTCAATCCACATCACCCTTTTTTAATCTTCCCATTTGTAGCTCTGTCTCCAGTGAACATGGACAAACCGGTTTGCCTCATTGACACAACGTCAGATGGACAGCAGTGTGTGCAGCAGTCGGCAATGGATATCCTGCAGAAGATTGAGCAGCCGGTGGTGGTGGTCGCTGTGGTGGGTCTCTACCGCACCGGGAAGTCATACCTGATGAACCGTCTTGCTGGGAAACGAACAGGTTAAACTCTCACATGGAGCACTCATAGCATCTTACACTTAAGAGAAACATCATTCGGTTATGAGTCAATTTCTTTTTATTTCTTTATTGATGGTGTGGCATTATCAGGGTTTGCACTGGGCAGCACAGTTGAGTCCAAGACGAAAGGTATCTGGATGTGGTGTATGCCCCACCCCGATAAAAAAGGAACCAGTTTGGTGCTGCTGGACACTGAGGGACTTGGAGACGTGAACAAGGTGACATAGCACCCAAACTACCAAAACACAAGTAGCATCAAATGTTAAAGTTTGAAGGGTTAACAATGAAATCCAATTGACTAACAAGAGATAAAAATAATAGTAATTGGGCCTGACCTCACCAAATACTTATTTGCAAGAACAAGTGCATGACAAAAAAGGACCATACACTGTAATCATTTGCATTAGACAATAACTCTATTAACAAAACTCATCCTTCTCTTCTTTCACTCAAATCCAATCATCAGTACCTTTAGATGTTAAATACTTCGAATAGAATTTGCAGTCACGTTGCATATCACATAATTCATAAAGAAATATTTATGAGATATTGATACTTTTATTTAAACATCGAATAATTGTTTTGAGTATCATGTGAAATATTTTTGTGTTTAGCTCAGTTTAATTCAGGGTGTAAATGCCTAAAAACTACATTTGCAAGAATGGATGATAGAGGTTTTCTTTCCTTAAATGGAGTTGTTTAATAAGGAAACATTTTGTGGTTCTATCTTCTAGTCAAAAAACAATGTTTGAGCTTTAATTTAGTTTCCAACCCAATGATTGTCTCTTTGTTAGGGGGACTCAAAGCACGACACCAATATCTTCTGTCTGGCTGTGTTACTGAGCAGCACTCTCATTTACAACAGTCGAGGGACGATTGACAACAGGGCTATTGAGGAGCTGCAGTATCCTTCTGACAATCCACATACCTTTCAAATCATTTTTATATATTTGACAAATTAGTGCATATACAACATCAGTTTATGTTTCACCTGCACATATGTGTGGGTACAATGTATTATGAGAGGTGGTCAGTAATTGATATTTCCCTTTTTTCTTTGTGTCCAATTATGAGACATGCAAATATATTTGATTAAATTGATTAAAATCACATATATTTATCTGTAATTTCCAAGGCACAATATGTCAATTTTTATATTAAAATATTAAAGAAATGGGTTCCCTGACAATAGCATCATGTACCGTACTGGAAAGAGTACTGGAAATTTGTACTCAATTACAAGTAAAAGTACTGGTGTTAAAAAAGTAATTGAGTAAAAGTAAAAATTACTCCTCTCAAAAATTACTCAGAGTACTAGTTAATCGTTACTTTTTAGGGGATGTTATTTAATGAATTAAGAATAATTATTAATAATCAAATTTGGAGATTTATATAGAAAATAGCTAAATAACAAAACACATGTTTAACTTTCTGATAAAGGTTAAACTGGTTACAACTCAGACAAAATAACAATTCAATGTGTCTGTCTCTGTCTGTCTCTGTCTCTGTCTCTGTCTCTGTCTGTCTGTCTGTCTGTCTGTCTATCTATCACGAGTTCAGTGTTCCAGTAAAATCTTTTTGATCATTTTCCTTAGCCAATCACATGGAAATTAAACATAAAGTAGCGACGACAATGTGAGGAAAAATAGCGCAGTAAAAGTACCGATACAGCACAAAAAATTTACTAAAGTAAAATTAAAAGTACACTGTTTTTAAACTACTTAAAAAAGTTCAATTCCTGAAAAAAACTACTCAATAGTTATTTGAGTATTTGTAATTCGTTATATCCATCACTGCATGTACCATAGGTGTATTCAATATCAATAAGACTGATTGGAATATGACATCAAAGTAAAAAAAACATCCATTATTTTCCTTTTTCTAATGTCATGGTTTCCTTCATAGGCTTTGTGAGAGTAATTGTTTAAAATTTACCAACCTTAAGAAACAACATGTTTTTTTCTATGCATCATGAGTTGTTGTTTAACAGTTACTTTGTTTTCATGCCTGAACAAACTCTCAGATATGTTACTGAACTAACAGAGTGCATTAAAGTCAAATCATCAGAAGAGGAATCCGATGATTCAAGCGAGTTTGTGAAGTTCTTCCCTAGATTCATCTGGGCTGTGAGAGACTTTACCCTTGAGCTTAAGATTGAAGGCAAAGATGTAACAGATTATGAGTACTTAGACTATGCTCTAAAGCTAAAACATGGTAATTATAAAAATCCTAAAATTCCCTCAAATTATTTGTGCACTGACTTTGTGGGAGAAGTTTTTACAATATATTTTTCAAAATAGTAATTGTAATAGAAGTAATCATTTATAGGGGTGGTACTTTAAGTTTCATTATTTATGAATTGTGAGGGTCTACAGCAGCTTTTTTATAGTGTGGGGTGGGCCTCACTGGTGAGAAATAGAGACATGATAAGTGGGGTGCGGAAAATGTCAGAAAATTTTTGATTACCATGTCTATCTATTTCTTTATTTCTTGACCATACGCTCAAAACAATACAACAACACATTTAAATGTAGGCCATACCAAGAACAACAACAGACTGCGAAGAAAATTTCACATGGAACCATAGTAGTCTACAAGAATGATTTCAAGTCAGAATGTTAATTGAAGGAGAACTTAAATCTGAAAAGAAAAGAAAACTGGATATTTTGCAATAGCAGACAAAACATCTTTGTTACGGATGTAACCTCAGTTCCCATTCTGTTGGTCTCTGGACGTTGTGTCGAGCCGACAGATGGGTTTCGCCCTTGAGAACCTATCAACTCTGACTACTTTAGAAGAGGCCAATGAAATTTGACCGATGAAATTTGGATGCAGGTCTCCGCCCCCGGATATCCAGTATAAAAGGAAGAAGGCGTGCAGCATTCATTTACCTTTTGTTCATCAGAGCCATCGCTCATGACTACATTTCTGCAGCGACCTTTCCCTGGTTGTCTCGGTGGTTCCAGAGGTGTTCAGAGTTTTTCCAAAAGTCTTTTCAAGGGCTAAGCATTTCCTACCGTAGGCAGGATTTTAGTGGAGAGGCCAACATGGTCTCGCCGTCAGGGGAGGAATGTCACTGCATGGCAGTGTTGGCTTGCTCAACGGGAGACTGCATTTATTTATTTATTAATTAGACAGTATTCATTAGAATGATCTTGCTCGTTCTAGAAACACCATGCACTGTGCTGTGTTTTACCTTTTCTGTTTTTCCTGTTTGTCCCTGTAAAGCTGCTTTGGAACAATGCACATTGTGAAAAGCGCATTATAAATAAACTTGAATTGAATATGCGGACTGAATGGAGTTTACCGCAAGGTGGAGGTCCACCTAGGGGAGGTAATGGGTTACCAAGGTGGGAACCAATTGTGAGGATAAATCAAATGGAACCGCCCTGCTGGGGGTTTACTACGTCTGGAGCACTAGGTCCGGTCAGAGTTATGCAGTAGATAACTCAGCTGGCACCCGGCCTAAGGGGGCAGGGCTGCTCTGCCCAGCCTGCCTGCAGTTATTCTCGAGTTTCTCCTGTAAAAAGGACAGCACGTTCTCGAGTACTTCGCGGGTCTTCTCTAGGACCAGGACGAGAAGAGGCACCAATTATAGGCGTATAGTCGCCTAAAGGCTAGTGCCATAGCATGAGTGATGGTCTCAACCACCCCAGGGGGTCGGCCACTTAGGAGAAATTTGCTCTTTTAGAGATAAAACTCGAACACTTCTGGAACTGCCGAGACGCCCAGGGGAAGTCGCTGCAGGAAGGGACAGTCTGCTGCACCATGTCATAAGAATCCGGAAGAAGAGTAGTAGAAACCGCTAGTTCAGAAGTGGATCATGAATCGAAGGCTCCGAAGAACAAGAGGTAAAGGAATGGAGCACGCCATCTCCCTTTAAACACGGATATCTGGGGGAGGAGGACAGCTTGTAAATCTTATTCGCCAAGTTCTTTGGCCTTTTCTAAGTCTAGTCGAAGTTGATAGGTTCTCAAGACAAACCCCATCTGTCGGTTCGACACAACGTTGAGAGACCGACAGAAAGGGAACCAAGACAGACAGTGGAACTAAAGAGGTTTACCATTTTGTTGGTACGATTGGGGATGGGTGGGGCTCCGAACACATACTCCGAAGTGTGGAATGGCAGAAAAAGTTTAAGAAACGCTGATGTTCATCTTTTTTAGGCACTTCAAAAAGAGTAATGGAGTACAATCTGCCCAGGGAGTGCATCCAAAAATTCTTCCCTTCCAGGACATGCTACACTTTCCCATTTCCAACTGCTCCAGAGAATGTGTCCCGTCTGGAGAGTTTGGATCCTGCTGACCTTGATTCGAAATTCTTGGAGGTCACAGATGGTTTCTGCAAGTTTGTCTTTCAAGACAGCCAAGTGAAGACGCTTAAAGATGGATACACAGTCACTGGCAGGGGTGAGTAAAAAGAGAAAATATCTACTATCAACTGTTCATTGTTCAGTCGAGATTCTCTTTTCTTTATCATTGTGTTTCTGGTCTTCTTTCCTTCTATTAAGTTTTGGGTAATCTGGCAAAAATGTATGTGGACACAATCTCTAGTGGGGCCGTGCCATGTCTGGAGAACGCTGTGATTGCTATGGCAATGATTGAGAACGAAGCTGCAGTAAGGGAGGGGCTTGAGGTGTACGAGAGTGGAATGGAAGAACTTAAGATATCCTTCCCTCTGGATCTGAAGGATGTGTCCACGAAACACCAACATCTCAGCAACATGGCAACACAAACCTTCATGAAACGCTCTTTCAGAGACAATGATGGAAAGTACCTAAAATCTCTAGAGGTAGGCCAGATCTCCTCATAGTACAATGGCATGAAGAGATGTCAGAATTTGCATAGATTAGATTGTCCTCTGATAATGTTATGTTTGCAGGAAAACATCAATAATCTCTTTGATGGATACCTTATCCATAATGAGCAAGCTTCCAAGAAAAGATGTGAGAATCTTCTGTCATCCCTCTGTGCAACAATGACGGAACAACTTGAGCAAGGGTTGTATGCCAAACCTGGTGGCTATGATCTCTTCTGCAAGGATCTGGAGGACATTGTGGAGAAATACAAGAGCCAGACCAATAAAGAAGTCAAGGTTCTATATTCATTATCTATACATATGACAGAAATATGAAGACTTTCATCACTGTTGTCATAATTATCAATTGTTTCTGCATGTGTGTACATCAACAGGCTGAACAGGTCCTAAATGACTTTCTGAAACAGAAGTCTGTGGATTCTAAAGCCATTCTGCAGGCTGACAAAAAACTGACTGAAGAAGAAAAAATGATTAAGGGTGAGAGTCTCGAAGCTTTCACATCCTAATATCCCCATTTTGTAAATTTGTACAAGGTTCCTTGTGCTGTTAAACGACCGATGACATAAAGACATTGTGAATATGATGTTACAGCTGATATGGTTGAAAATACTACTAATAGTAGCACCAGATGGCCAGCTTAAAATTACATGGTTCTTTCAGTACTGTTTTGAGATATTGAGCTTCAATGTTTCTGCATTCCATTTAACTTGTGTTCTTTTTAGAAAAACGTTATAATTCCAAGATGACCGAATGGTACAAGTTGCTTCAAGGCTCAAATAATTGCACCCGTTAGTTTAGGGTGTCTATTTATGCCACTATTAGAACCCCCTCCATGTGGTTAAGATCACTACTACTATATTTAAGTTTATTCAAAATTTGTAACTATTGTAACTGTTGTAACATGTTTTCTTTCTATTTTGTTAATAAATGACCAGAGGAACAAGAGAAAGCCATCCTCTTGACCCAGGAAATCAAAGCTAAAGAGGACATGCAGTGGCAACTAGAGGAGAAGATGGAAGCAGAGAGACGAAGTAATGAAGAGAGGATGAGACTGATTAAGAAGAAGATGGATGAAGAGATTAGGCTTCAGAAAGAGGAGGCTGAACGTGCCAGGGACAGTAAACGGAAGGAGCAAGCTGCTCTGCTGGAAAAGGGCTTTAAGGAGAAGGCAGCTATGATGACAAAAGAGATTGAAGAGTTTAAGAGACAGAACACTGAAGCTGAGCGTAACAGAGCCAGAGAGTTTGCAATGATGTTAGAGGACACAAACAGGAGACAAGGGGAGTCTATTGCTATGATGATGGTGCAACATAGAGAACAGATTCAAGCCTTACAGGAGATGAATGCACACAGAGACAAATGTTGCATCTCGTGAAATACATAATTTCTATGATTAACTCATCAGAAGCATGTAACTGCACAAATAAGATAAAACTACAAAAAAACAGTAGAAAGAGTTAAATAGTGTTCAGTCATAACAGAAAAGTTAAATTTTATTTCAAAGGCATATTATTTTGTGTAATGTAAATCAAAAATTACACTTTTACAGAGACATTGTTCATTCATTTTAAGCAGCACCATAGTAATAATTTTTTTAATAATTTTCTTGTATTGCATTATATGTGGGCATCAAATAAACACAATTATTTACAGAAAACAAAATGTGTGTGTGTGTAAGAGCATCTCACTGGCTCTATGACAGAATCCAAAGGCATGGTTGCTTCACACTGATTCTGTGCCATCTCGCTTAAAATGTTTAAAGATCCGGTTGAATGTGCAGTTTCTTCCAATCTCATATTATTCCTGAGTACCCCCTGCATTTTATTGCTGCTTTGTATCTTCAAAGAGTTTTTAGTTTGATCACGTTTATAAGAGATTGATAGAACTGTACGACTAGCAAGCAGACACATAAATAAAGTAATTTTTTGCCATTAATAATGATTTTAATGATATTAATTTGTTGGATGTTACATTCAATATTGTGTTCGTTTTTACGGTGTTGCAATATTAAAGAAACGTTTGCAAAAAATTGCTAATGGACATCAGATACACAAGTACCAGAAAATATATTGTAATGACTTGACTGCATGTCAAAAATGTCCAGCGGCAAGGACATTTGCTTTTGTTAACTGCACTTGTTGACATGTTTATTTTACTTACCTCCATATGTGTAAGTTAACGTAAATGTAAATGAACTGTGCTTACAATAACGTTATTAGTGCTTTTTGCAACTTGATTCAAACGGTCTTGTGACTTATATTCTGTGTAACTTATATCATATAACAGGTACACCTGAGGAAACCCGAAGGCTCATATGTTTTTGATGTGAGAACGAGCAACACTTTTTAAAGTCAAAATACGGAGTAAAAAAGCGTTGGGAGCGAGTAATGTCTACAGTACATGCTAACGTTACTGTGATTATTGTGATTTGTGAACTGCATTACTGTTCATATGTTACATGTTAAGACTGAGAGGATCCTGGGTCTCTTTGAAAAAATGCTAGAGAAAATGTAGTCGTCTTTATAATTTAAAATTTTGCACAGTTCTCATTCTCTTAGTTCTTAGTTTTACAATTTGCACTATTGTTTACAGGGGTATATATAGGCTGTCTTGTAGAAATCTAGGCATTTGTTGTTTGTCATTTCTAAACAGTCAAATGCTGTTTTGTATTTTGTTTGTATTAACTTGTATGTATTTAAGTGCAATAGTGTCATATTTGAAGTGACCTACCCGTTTATAAAGTGTTATACATTTGAGGCAAAAAATAGCAGTATTTTCTTCCCATTAAGAAGGTTTGTCTTGGGTATCACTTAGGATAATAAAAAGCAAAGTACCTTAAACGGATACACAATTCCCAATGCAGTATGTATGAAATCATTTTTATTGTACATAACATAAACAGTTAAAGGCCATGAAAATCAAATACACTTATAAATAACATATATAAAAACAAATTAAAGGCAAATACACTCAAAGTTAACATTATAACAACAGTTTAGCATAGCAATAACCTGGAGTGAAAATGTTGGTTTGACTTCGAAGGCTCTGAAAAGCTTAAAGCTCCATCTTGTTTTCATTATGCCAAAAGCCCTCTCTATTATAAGCCGCCCCCTTGAGTGGTAGCAATCAAAGCGCCTCTGCACTTTTCCATTCACTGGCTCTTTGTAGGGTGTAATCAAGCAGAGTAGGGTGCGAAAACATGGATAGCCCCTTCACCCAGAATAATGTACCCTGTAGGGGGATACCATTGTGCCTTATAAAATTAACTGTTTTTCTGTACACGCATGTCATGAACTGACCCTGGATAGCCATCAAGCATGTCTAGGAATCGTCCACTGGAATCACATATTGCTTGCATGCTGATGGAATAAAAGCCCTTGTATTTTAAATAGTCTATTTGGTGCTGCCACGTGGGTTTAATTCTGATATGGGTGCCATCTATTGCCCCAACAACGTTTTTAAATTCGGGGTTCTTGATAGTTCAACAAAACCTTGTCCTACTGCCTGCAGCTCCTCCGCTAGTGGAAAGAAGACAACGTTCGTTAGCTTGGCCCAAATGTTTTGTGCAACTTTGTGGATTTTGCGGTGGAATATTGCTTTTGCCAAATTGAAAACACTGGACACAACCCGATGTTATAGTCCATGATCCAGCCACACATACTGAGATATACTGAAAACATAAATGAGAGTTTCCAGCTGAGGACCCCAACCATGCTCATGTTGTCTTTGGAAGAGCCTCTTTTAAAGCATGCATAGATCTTTTGCTCAGGTGACAATCCTGCTTCAGCTCAAGCTCCTCGTCAAACCACAAACGCAAGATTAGTACGTCATGGTTTAACCTGCAATATGATATAGGACCACCACACTGTAAAAAAGAAGTATACTTCATAAATCTGAATTGTAATGACATCTCCTTCATCGACCCAAACATAGCACAAAAGTTAATTTTCAAAAGGCTAATGTTACATTTACGATCGTGAATAATATACAGAGTAAGTACAAATGGATACAAACAGTTACCTGTATCAAATGTCTGTAAATGAAAAACTTTCAACATATGTTTTACATGTCCAGCTAAGTTTTATCGTATCATGTCCAGCTAACAGCCGTCAGTCTAGGTTTTGTCTGCTGGTGCCAAATTTCCAGTTTTCTATTCTTGTCAAGTTTACGTTCTGCTTCAATTAACATTCTGACGTGAAATCATTCTTGTAGGCTACTATGGTTCCATGCAACATTTTCTTCGCAGTCTGATGTTGTTCTAGGTTAGGCTTACATGTAAAAGAATCTTAAGCTCAAATTCAGATTCGCTTAATAGGACTAGTTGTTATAATCCCACAATTTCAGCACAGTTGAATTGCCCAATAGGACATTTCCAACGCATTATGCAGGGGGAAGCAGTCAAAAATATACCCACATATACCCACCCACAGCATGCCCACACATCCCCCACAACATGCCCTCATTCCCCCCAGTATACCCACAGCATGCCCACACATACCCCACAACATGCCCTCATTCCCCCCAGTGAACCCACAGCAATCCCAAACCCAGCCCACACTTCCCCCAGTGTACCCTCAGCATACCCACACTCCCGCCAGTGTACCCACAGCATACCCACACTTCCGCCAGTGTACCCACAGCATACCCACACACTTCCCATAGTGTGCCCACGACATGATATGTGACAGTGTCTGCTTGGTGGGTGCCTATTATATTGGTCGCGTGGAAAACCACCGTTTCGTGGTGGGTAAAGCTCCTTAACTCTACCTCTTGTCGCATTACCATTACCGCATGTGTGGCTGCTGTCTTCCTGGCTGGTAACCAGATGGTTATATTTGTCGTTTAACTAGTGTACGTCAAAAGTGATACGAGTCGTTGTGTATGTGGTGTAGTGTTCGGGTGCTGTTCTGATGACTGGATGATGCTTCCTCCGCATATGGGTATGTAGAGCTCACTTTTAATATGTTGATCGCCTAAAAAAGGAACGTGACCATTTTATTTTGTTCTTGTAGCTTTCAGATCCACAGCAAGGCGTTAGCACATTTAGTGGTGTGTTACTGGTGCATGCTTTGATTTTTTTTGTTAATTTGATTTCTTTGTCACGTTTTGGGTACGTTACCATAAGTTCTGTTTCTGTTTAGAGCATGCGCACGTAAACCTGTGAGTGTCGGGTTTTCCTATTCTTATTTCATGTTGTTTTGCTGGAAATTTAATTATATTTTCATCCGGTCTATTTCTTTATAAGTAATTGTTTTGTTTGTGTGTTTACTTCTAGGAGTTGGGGACGACCAGCGGGGGGTTGCAGGCTGGTGCGCCATATACTGGAGTTCCTTAATTGCGTTGTGTGGTTTTCCCTTTTTGTGCTTTAGGTTTTGTCCTTGCCGTGAATCTCACATTTGTATGCCTCCTAGCCTGCCTCCCTGCTGGCGATCCCCAGACTCGGGTTGGCAGATCTATGCAAAACTCTGCTATTTTATTTTTTTCTGACCCATGTTGCCATTTGCATCAATTAAAAGTATTACAGTTTTAAATACCATTGGGTTTTCCCAAATGATTGATTTACATAAATAACATTTTGATATTCACGTCTCATTGTCTTTAAAGTTATTAGAAATCTGATCCTGTGTGTCTGAATTTATATTTCCCAGATAGTTATACTGGGTGGCGTAATCGGTTACATCAATTCCCTTTTTCTTGGTTTCTTGTCCCTTTCTTCCCCTCCCCTGAGCTCGGTCACATTAGTATAGTTTATCACCTTACAGCTATCGACAGAATGTAATTCTTTCCAATTTTAACACTTCTTCAACATTAAGTGCAGGTGCAGATGTTGTACCTATAACAGTCGCTTGCTGTCTGGGTAATTTTGGACTGTTTGGGCCTCCTGACCTGGGGACTATGTGAGGTCTGGCCGTGCAGGAACAGCGCTAAGGGGCCAACGATTTGCCAGTTTGTAAATTCTCACGGGCCCTGCACCGACAGCCTTGCAAAGGTTTAATTGTTTGTTTCGATTTTCTATGTGAAAAAGGTAAGCACAGTGTGGAAATATGTTTATAACGAGGGTCAGAGTGCACCAAATTGCATAATCTACCAAAAGAAGATTAACTTCTCTTTCATCTGGGTTGTGAAATTTTTTGACACCTGGGAAACTTCTTGAGAAGCGTCTGGGGCTGTTTTTAATGACAATGAATGATTGAATCTTAAAGTTTTTGGGGGGAAATGCATAAACACAAAATTGTGAGCATACAAAACGCTTTTAAGTTATAAAATGTATCATTAAAAAAACGATTATTGGGAAGAGATCACTAGCGTAAAATGTTTGCACGGTTATGTACAAATGTCCATTTGATACACTGTTACCCAGATAGCACGACAACAGCTGAAAACCATTGAATCAATGTTAAAAACCATTGATTTGTCAATGTTATAGGATATGCTTTCATATCAATCTTTATGTGACACTTTTTAAGAATGAGGCGGTGCTCATTCCCTCGTGCAACACATATTTCTCTGTAAGAGATATGAAAAAAAAAGGAACAACTTTAGATCAGAACCACTGAAGCGTGTTCACTCGAACTCTCTCATGATATACTGAACGCTACTTCCGCTATTCTAGCATCAGCTTAATCTATTGTCAAAAACAATAATTTCTTATGGTGCAAATGTCCAGGAAAATACTGTACATGACAATGGACACGTTCCCATGACACAGGTTACCCTTCTGAATCCAAAAATCTATCACATTAAACTTCTTGAACACAAATACATGTGAGAAATCCACATAGATCAGCTTCGTACCCATAACAATGATGATTTAGGATGCATATTCACGTTACTCCAGCATTTATAACTATATGAACTCTTTCTTCTCTTTTTTTAACATTATTTTAGTCACAGTTTTAATAAAATATGTAATATACTTGTGAACTTACTATTTCATGAACTTCATTTTATACCAACACCTGTTAATATATCTTAACAAAGCTGCCTTTGACACCGTTAACTACCACATCCTCCTGTCGACCCTCAAGGCTATGGGTATCTTCTGAATGGTGCTTCAGTGGTTGAGGTCTTACCTTTCAGGTAGGTCATTCAGAGTATCCTGGAGAGGTGACTTCTCGGAGTCCCAACATCTTGATACAGGGGTGCCTCAGGGCACAGTGCTTGGGACATTGCTCTTTTCTGTATACATGATATCCCTTGTCACTGTCACTCGGAAACATGGCTTTTCCTGGCACTGCTATGCGGATGATACACCTGTCATTTCAGCCTGACGATCCGACTGTTTTTGTACGCATTTCAGCATGCCTGCGGGACATTTTGCTCTAGATGAAGGACCATCACCTGCAGCTGAACTTTGCAAAAACAGAACTCCTTGCAATCTCGTCCGACTCTAAACTCCATCACAACTTCTCCATTCAACCCACCTCATCAACCATCACATCTTCCAGAACGGACAGAAACCTGGGAATGGTGATCGATGATCGGCTATCTTCACAGATCAAGGTGCCAACACCACTCGGTCCTGTAGATTCATCCTCTACAATTTTATGAAAATTAGACCTTTCATATCCAATGAGGTTGGTCTTCGCGCTTGCATATTATCTGGCTGTGGTGTGCTACTTGCTTCTATACATCTATAATTCTCAATGCTGGTCAAGGTAAGTAGTGTCTCGTATGAAGATAATTCACTTGGATGAAAAGACGACTAGGAGAACTTTAAGAATAAGCGAACAATAATATAGTAGCTTCGCTGGTAAGCATAGTCTACAGCTAACGTGCAAGACCAGACAATGAGTGTGAGACTCAGTGTTCCTTTTGCCTGGTGCTTGATAGTGAGATGATGAAAGGCAGGTGCCAGTAATTAGAATTAAGTTGATGGTGATTTCTGTGTTGTCCTGGTTAGAGTGCTTGGTGGATCCTTGACAGTCATATACGCTGACATAAGGTGAAGTTAAATTTAAATGCTACTGATAAGCATGTTTGCCTGTACTTATAGTGCAATCGAGATAATACCAAAAACATTTGTTTGAATCAGACAAAGCTAGGTTAAAACTATGAGGTAATGACTAATCTTTTGAACGAAGAACTTTCTAAGAGCTGAAACCAGAGCACATCTATCATTGGGGCTCTCTTTGTTTTTAAAACATTTAATACCCCATGTACAGCGTTTCATAAGACACATTGTCTCCTTAAGTTACACATTTTCCTGCATGCTAACGCCATTTTTTGTTTATTTGAACATTTATTTCATTTGAAGTATAGATTGTGCACACGATCTGTCAGGAAAAAAAACATATAGAGAAAAATTGCGTGGTCCTAAAAAACTTGCAGAGTGAACATCTCTTGCTATTATTTTGTATACGTTTAGTCGGTATGTGTCAGAAAATAAAATGTACTCAAGACAAGTTTTGAGTGAAAAGCATGCAACACAAGAAAAGGCTGACAATTAAATAAAACATGCCAAGTTGAGAAGTTTTAGATCCAAAGAAAACCCTTAAAAACATTTAACCATTCGTTTAACACTTACAAATAAATGCCCTTAAAATAATGTAAAACAGAAACACTTACTGTTCAGGCTGCTTGGGTTTCCTTGCTAGATAAGATCTACAACACAAAATATGGTGATGGAGAGGTTTGATACTAAAAAGAAACAGTTACTCTAGATTCATGGCAGTTTATTGCAGTCTCATGAGTTAAGGTGTGAAAAGTAGATGTGGGGGTGTTTAGGCGTATCCCCCCAAAAAACTCTTTACCTATTAACGTAAACACATCCTTAGCTACAACTTATTTAACAGAAGCTACATCACAACAAATTGTGACAGTCGGTGCTCAACAGGAAGCGTAGAAGTTATTAGACTATTAATCTTGAATTTTGAAGATATTGCTAAATAATTGTATTTTAACCTAGGATTAGAACTGAACTTTGGGATAGCACTATCCTAATTTTAGATCTTCAAATATCATCTCAAACCAAACATTTACTAAATAAAATTGGAAATGAAGATATTAACATGTTTTCCAAATTTAAGGTTTAAACGTTTAACCTTTATCCAGTTTTGGACATGTTTGGTTTTGAACGTGAAGATCAAAAGAACCAGTCAAGAAGATCCTTTATCTGGCATCTTCCCAGGCAGAAGAAACTCAGCCTGGACTGAACCCCATAACATTATTTAATGTTTGAGTCCTTGAATCACTCATAAAGTCTATAGTTGTGTTAAACTGACAGTTTACAGGTGCTAACACATTTGGAATGCCTTCCTAGCGCAGGCAGAGAGAAATTGTTGGGCAAGTGCTTGAATCAAAAGCTAATAAATAGCCGTGGTTAAGAATGCGGACCAGTATATACTTGCACTACATGCCTGGCAGACACCCCACGACTTCTCTCACAGGCAGAATTCAACCAGACAGGATGAAAAACACATATTTGTTAAATTAATCTTTGACTCAACCCTCAAACACAAAACTTTATGCTCTGTCAGAGCATATTGCCTTGTTTAGTCTAAAGGAAAAATCACATTCGGACCCACTCTTCCATGAGCAGGAAGAACACTTTGGGGCTTGTCCATTATTTAAAAGGTTGTTAATGGCACATTGATAAGAATGCGGACTCAAAGTCTCAAACACTTTCATAATTTTTCAGATAATCACACACATTAACATGTAATGTATGTCTCTAAATTATAAACGCAACCCCAGTGGACAAATTCACATCGTCTTCGGTCACAGGCAGCCCGGCTCACTGGCTGGAACCACCTTTTGCCAGGTGGAGTGGGGGTAGATACTAGGCAGTGACAGTTGAGGGACAACAAATATCATAAAAACCTCTTGGTTACGTATGTAACCTCAGTTCCCTGATGGAGGGAACGAGATGTTGTGTCGAGAACGACAGATGGGGTTCGCCCTTGAGAACCAATCAACTCTGACTACTATAGAAAAGGCCAATGAAATTTGACGAATGAAATTTGCATGCCGGGCTCCGCCCCCGGATATCCGGTATAAAACGAAGCCGGCGTGCAGCATTCATTTACCTTTTGTTTTTCAGAACCTTCGCTCATGACTACGAACAAAATGAATTCAATGAATTCGTCTTCTTCTGCCGGATCTACGACGTAGAGCAGCGGATCGTCCCTACCTGCAGCGACCTTCCCCTGGGCGTCTCGGCGGTTCCGGAGGTGTTAGAGATTTTTTCTAAAAAGGTCCTTTTCAGGACTGAGCATTCTCCAGCGCGGCATGTCCCGCTGTTCTCTTGGGTGCGGCACCCTCATCGAGGAGGTGGATGGACACGATCGCTGCGTTAGGTGTCTGGGCGTCCAGCACAATGAAGCAGCGTTCGTTGACACATCTGCCCACACTGCGGGCAGATTGTCATTCAGAAGTTGCAGTCACGGGTGGCTGTCTTCCTATGGGAAACAGCCACCATTTCGTCTGCTACCCGGGCTGTGACATCTGTGGCTACGGCCCCGATGACCACCCACGTTAGCAGCGTTAGTGATATGGGAACTCTGCGAACGTAAACCCGCCAGCCAAGTGCTCACGGGCCGATCGCATCCCGATTCGCTCTTCTGAACGTTCCCCAACGGGTGGTGGCTGACCGTACGAATTCTCACGCACACACTCGGAAACGATGTGTGACGTAAATGAGATGTTGCGCGCATTATCGGAGGGAGACTGACATCCGACTCTGACGAATCCGAGCTCCACCCCCAGCGGTCGAGCTCAGGAGAAAGCAGAGTGATGTCAACAGTGCTAATCCGGGGATTCGTGGTTCCTGAGGTCGGAGCGCGGTGCAAACCCCCTGGGGATGATCGGCCACGCATACCGTCCAAACGTGTAGGACTTCTGCATCACTGGTGTCGAAGCCTTGCACTGCCGCGGGCCAGGTTGCCCCCTCTCTCTACGCCATGGCTATCCTGCAGGTCCGCCAGGGCGTTAATAATGGGTATACCTGGGTATAATGCAGGATCTCCGTGCCGCCGCTGACAGCGCTCTACAGGCGACCAAGGCGGCGGCACGGGCCCTGGGTCGGATGATGTCCACGGTAGTGGTCCAGGAGAGACACCCCCGGCTATACCTTGTGTAGAAGAGTGACACCAAGGAAATCCGCTTTCTTGATGCACCCATCTCGCAGGGTGGGTTGTTGGTAACACTGTCGAGGACTGCGCTCAGCAGTTTTTGACGGTGAAGCAGACAGTCGCAATTAGCCACATTTTTTCACGCCGCGACTCGGCCGCCTACAGGCCTCCGAGATCTCACGTGACGTCTGCTTCCCTGCAACCCAGGACCACTTCGACATCGGCTCCGGTTCGTGTGCCCCCACAGGCGGCACCCCGAAAGCAGAGGTCGAGGGGGAAACCTCCGCCCCGTCAGCAACCTTCTCGCGAGAAGGGACACTGACGGGAAGACCCCAGGTAGAACAACATCGGGCCCGAACCTTCACAGCCACGGCTCTGATCGGTCGGTACGGGACGACTCCTGACTCGTCACCAAAGCCGGGCCCTTTTCAGGGCTTGGCGCCCACTTACTCACAGAGTTTTTCCGTTCTCCCCGGGTGTAATTGCAGCCAATCGCACACTCCACTGGACTGTGCCCGGCAAACCCGACCTCACGCCCTGGCGAGGCGTAGAGTCGTACACACACAACAGCTGCTACCACTCTCAAGACCACAGTACGTGCAGCTGTCCCGCCAGATAGGTAAGTAGGCGGAGCCAACCTTCCCTCCGGGGACCCCCGTAACATACGGTTAGCTCCGCCAGCCAACAAACAACCCCCCGTGGGAATGATGAAGCAGTCCGTCCCCTTGGTCACCCTGTCACAGTCCCTGGGAGCTCAAGAGCTGCCCACACTGTCTCGCTGACTAATGAGGGCGGTCCGTCTTGGTCACTTGGTCCGGTTCGCCAGAGACTCTTCCAAGTTTCGGGGCATAATCTCTCCCTCTGTCAGGGGCAGGGACGCCTCCGTACTTCGGGTAGAGCTCACCACCCTTCTGGCGAAACAGGCATCGAGTTTGTCCAAAAAACCAAGGTGTTCAGTGGGTTACGACTCGCACTTCATCGTTCCCAAGAAAAACGGCGGGTTGCGCCCCATAAATCTGCGTACCCTGAATAGAGCACCTTCACAAGCTGCCGTTCAGGATGCTCGCGCAGAGGCGCGTCCTGACATCTATCAGGTGTCAGAATTGGTTCGTGGCAATCGACCTAAAGGACGCTTACTTTCATGTCTCGATTCCCCTCGCACCGGCGGTTCGAGGGGTGGGCATATCAGTACAGAGTCCTCCCTTTCGGTCTGTCCAAGGGACCTGGTGCTCCGGCACCTAGATTGATTGGGAATCTAGGTCAACCGAGAGAAGAGCAAACTCTCCCCAGGGCAGAGCATCCTCTTTCTCGGTATGGAACTCAACTTCAGCGCAACTGCCCGCAGTACGCGCCTTGCCGATGTTGAACTGCCTGGAACATTTCAGGCAAACAGCGGCCCCCCTGAAACAATTCAGAGGCTCCTGCATGGCGTCCTCGCGGGGTAATACCCCTCGGGTTGACGCACATGAGACCGCTCCAACACTGGCTTCATGTGTCACAGTCGAGTTCCGAGGAGAGCGTGGCACACCGGCAGCAGGCGCAGGGTGATGACGCCCTCCTGCTGACGCACCATAACCCCTGGTCTTCTATGACTTTTCAACGGACTCTGGTCCCTCTGAGCAGGTTACGAGGCAAGTCGTGGTGACGACGGGCCTTCCTGCAGGGGTGCGGTGCAGTATGTAACGGGCACGCAGGCGGGGCGTTGGACGAACCCCCGCCTGCGCTGGCATATCAATTGCCAAGAGTTGTGGGCTGTGCTACTTGCACTGAGCAGGCTCTGGCCTCTCGTGTGGGACAAGCACGTGCTGGTCCGAGGACAGCACTACAGCTGTAGCGTACATCAGATCGTCAGGGTGGCGATCGCTCACAGCAGCTAACACAACTTGCTCGACGCCTCCTCCGGTGGAGTCAACAGGTGACCCGTTCCCTGCAGGCCACACACCCTGGGCAAACTGAACTAGACAGCCGACGTGCTTTCTCGCCAGTTTATGCCTCGTGGAGAGTGGCGTCTCCTCCCCCGCGCAGTCCAGCTCATTTGAAGGCTGTTCGGGTAGGCCCAGGTAAAACCTGTTCGCCTCCTGTAACACCACCTTTTGGCCGCTTGATATTCCCTGCCCTCGGCACGAATATCCTTGCGCACAGCTGACCGCGGGATGGGCGGAAGCACACCTTCCCCCCCCAGGAGCCTCCTTGCACAGACGCTGTGCAAGGTCAGGGAGCAGGAGCACCAAGTGTTATTGGTTACATCACACCAGTCTAACGCACTTGGCTTCAGAGCTGATGCTCTTGACAGCGACTCCCCCTGAACCATTCCCTTGACAGAGGACCTGCTCTATCAGGGGAGGGACACGTTCTGGCATCCCAGATCAGACCTCTGGAATACCTATGTCTGGTCTCTAGACGGGACGAGAAGATCCTGAGATGGCTACTCCCCCTCTGTGGCTGAGACCATAACACAGGCTAGGGCCCCGTCTACTAGGCGGTTACACACCTCTAGACGGCGCCTCTTCTCGTCCTGGTGTCTCTCTCTCTCAACGAGAAAGACCCACTGAGGTGCTCGATCAGGATTGTGTTTTCCTTCTTACGAGACTTGAGACTAACTTCTCCCCTCCACACTGAATGTGTATGTAGTCGCTATTGCCACTCATCACGACTCAGTCGGTGGAAAGTTTCTAGGACAACACGACCTGGTCACCAGGTTCCTAAGGAGCGCGAGAGGGCGGAATCCGCCTCATCTCCGCTCCATAACCTCTTGGGACCCTAAGTGGTCCTGGGGAGCCTCAGGGCCCCTCAAGAGCCCTCTCGAAGGTTCCGATCTTCCTCACAGAGTAAGACGGCCCTCCTGACGGCGCTCACTTCCTTCAAGAGGGTGGGGGATCACCGAGCATCCTCCGTGTGCCCGGACTGCCTTAAATTCGGCCCTGGAAACTCTCACGTTATCTTGAGACCCAGGCCCAGTTGCGTGCCCAAGAAGTTCCCACTACTCCCTCCGGGGCCAAGTGGTGAACTTGCAGTTGGGAAGACCCAACCCGTTTCGTGTTGTGTCCAGTACGCTGGACCACACACAGAGCTCTGAAGCTCTGACCAGCTCCTTGTCTGTTGGAGGACAGCAGAAAGGGAAGGCTGTCTCCAAACAGAGGCTGGCGCACTGGGTCGTAGACGCCGTTACGACGGCATTACGATCTCAGAATCTCCCTTGCCCATTGGCAGTGAGGGCTCACTTCACACGGAGTTTTAGCCACCTCCTGGGCACTGGCAGAAGCGCCTCTCTAGCAGACAACTGTAGAGCTGCGGGTTCACACCTTCGCAAGGGTTAACAACCTTCGCGTAAGCCCGGTGTCAGCCCACGTCCTGCGTGGCGACATGTAGGACTGGCATCCGGGGGGCGTATGCCTGCAAAAGCACCATCCCACCCTCTAACAGGTTGGGTCAGTGTGCTATCTACCCTTTCTTCTAACCCAAACACATGGCTAAGAAACTGGTACCTCACCAACCTCCCTTCTTACCCAGACACTGGTTAAGAATAGGCATTCCATCCATCACCAAACAAGCACCCCCGGGGGCTGGCTGGGCAGAGCAGCCTTCCCCCTTAGGCCGGGATACCATGTGAGCTATCACAGATAGCTCTAACCGGACCTAGTGCTACCGGACGTCTGTAACACCCCCTCCGTGGGCTGTTCCGTCTGATGTATCCTCATGAGAATGGTTCCCACTCCTGGTAACCCATGAGCTTCCCCAGGTGGGCCTCCACCTCGCGGTTAACTACTCAGCCCGCACGTTCCATGCGTTCTCCTCCAAGGACGAGACCATACCTATATCCACCATATTCCTCCCCACGGGTAGGAGGTGGCCTCTGCAGCGCATTTCTGATTAAGGAAGTTGCGCTTACCCGGTGTAAACCTGAGCCGGACGGCCTCTCGCCTGTAGAGAGCTAAGGCCCCGTCCGTGAAAGGTTACCGGTCAGGGCTGTACCCATCTTTCCCCAAGAAAGCTCTGGAACCCCCCGACCACCACACTGGAAGGTTACACTTTCGCGAAAGCATCGAGCTGACACGCCCAGGCCTGTTACCGCCCCTTCGCTAGAGACTGTGACGCGATACAGCGTTGTGGCGTTTTCCATAGGCAACCCCATCTGTCGTTCTCGACACAACGTCGAGAGACCGACAGGAAGGGAACGTCTTGGTTACGTATGTAACCTCAGTTCCCTGATGGAGGGAACGAGACGTTGTGTCCCTTATGCAACAAACACATATCGTAATCTGCTGCAGTCATGAGAGGCTCTCAGGCTCTTCAGAACAAGAGGTAAATGAATGCTGCACGCCGGCTTCCTTTTATACCGGATATCCGGGGGCGGAGCCCGGCATGCAAATTTCATTCGCCAAATTTCATTGGCCTTTTCTATAGTAGTCAGAGTTGATTGGTTCTCAAGGGCGAACCCCTTCTGTCGTTCTCGACACAACGTCTCATTCCCTCCATCAGGGAACTGAGGTTACATACGTAACCAAGAGGTTTTTATGACTTTTTGTTGTCCCTCAACTGTCACTGTCTAGTATCTACCCCCACTCCACCTGGCAAAAGGTGGTTCCAGCCAGTGAGCCGGGCTGCCTGTGACCGAAGACGATGTGAAAGCTGTCCACTGGGGTTGCGTTTATAATTTAGAGACATACATTACATGTTAATGTGTGTGATTATCTGAAAAATTATGAAAGTGTTTGACACTTTGAGTCTGCATTCTTATCAATGTGCCATTATCAACCTTTTAAATAATGGACAAGCCCCAAAGTGTTCTTCCTGCTCATGGAAGAGTGGGTCCGAATGTGATTTTTCCTTTAGACTAAACAAGGCAATATGCTCTGACAGAGCATAAAGTTTTGTGTTTGAGGGTTGAGTCAAAGATTAATTTAACAAATATGTGTTTTTCATCCTGTCTGGTTGAATTCTGCCTGTGAAAGAAGTCGTGGGGTGTCTGCCAGGCATGTAGTGCAAGTATATACTGGTCCGCATTCTTAACCACGGCTATTTATTAGCTTAGCATTCCAAATGTGTTAGCACCTGTAAACTGTCAGTTTAACACAACTATAGACTTTAGGAGTGATTCAAGGACTCAAACATTAAATAATGTTATGGGGTTCCATCCAGGCTGAGTTTCTTCTGCCTGGGAAGATGCCAGATAAAGGATCTTCTTGACTGGTTCTTTTGATCTTCACGTTCAAAACCAAACATGTCCAAAACTGGATAAAGGTTAAACGTTTAAACCTTAAATTTGGAAAACATGTTAATATCTTCATCTTCATGAAGATCTAAAATTAGGATAGTGCTATCCCAAAGTTCAGTTCTAATCCTAGGTTAAAATACAATTATTTAGCAATATCTTCAAAATTCAAGATTAACAGTTGTAGCTAAGGATGTGTTTATGTTAATAGGTAAAGAGTTTTTTGGGGGGATACGTCTAAACACCCCCACATCTACTTTTCACACCTTAACTCATGAGACTGCAATAAACTGCCATGAATCTGGAGTAACTGTTTCTTTTTAGTATCAAACCTCTCCATCACCATATTTTGTGTTGAAGATCTGCTTTACATTATTTAAAGGGCATTTATTTGTAAGTGTTAAACGAATGGTTAAATGTTTTTAAGGGTTTTCTTTGGATCTAAAACTTCTCAACTTGGCATGTTTTATTTAATTGTCAGCCTTTTCTTGTGTTGCATGCTTTTCACTCAAAACTTGTCTTGAGTACATTTTATTTTCTGACACATACCGACTAAACGTATACAAAATAATAGCAAGAGATGTTCACTCTGCAAGTTTTTTAGGACCACGCAATTTTTCTCTATATGTTTTTTTTCCTGACAGATCTGACAGATCGTGTGCACAATCTATACTTCAAATGAAATAAATGTTCAAATAAACAAAAAATGGCGTTAGCATGCAGGAAAATGTGTAACTTAAGCAGACAATGTGTCTTGTGAAACGCTGTACATGGGGTATTAAATGTTTTAAAAACAAAGAGAGCCCCAATGATAGATGTGCTCTGGTTTCAGCTCTTAGAAAGTTCTTCGTTCAAAAAAGATTAGTCATTACCTCATAGTTTTAACCTAGCTTTGTCTGATTCAGACAAATGTTTTTGGTATTATCGCGATTGCACTATAAGTACAGGCAAACACGCTTATCAGTAGCATTTAAATTTAACTTCACCTTATGTCAGCGTATACGACTGTCAAGGATCCACCAAGCACTCTAACCAGGACAACACAGAAATCACCATCACCTGAATTCTAATTACTGGCACCTGCATTTCATCATCTCACTATCAAGCACCAGTCAAAAGGAACACTGAGTCTCACACTCATTGTCTGGTCTAGCACGTTAGCTGTAGACTACGCTTACCAGCGAAGCTACTATATTATTGTTCGCTTATTCTTAAAGTTCTCCTAGTCGTCTTTTCATCCAAGTGAATTATCTTCATACGAGACACTACTTACCTTGACCAGCATTGAGAATTATAGATGTATAGAAGCAAGTAGCACACCACAGCCAGATAATATGCAAGCGCGAAGACCAACCTCATTGGATATGAAAGGTCTAATTTTCATAAAATTGTAGAGGATGAATCTACAGTACCGAGTGGTGTAGGCACCCTGATCTGTGAAGATAGCCGATCATCGATCACCATTCCCAGGTTTCTGTCCGTTCTGGAAGATGTGATGGTTGATGAGGTGGGTTGAATGGAGAAGTTGTGATGGAGTTTAGAGTCGGACGAGATTGCAAGGAGTTCTGTTTTTGCAAAGTTCAGCTGCAGGTGATGGTCCTTCATCTAGAGTAAAATGTCCCGCAGGCATGAAATGCGTACAAAAACAATCGGATCGTCAGGCTGAAATGACAGGTGTATCATCCGCATAGCAGTGCCAGGAAAAGCCACGTTTCCGAGTGACAGTGACAAGGGATGTCATGTATACAGAAAAGAGCAACGTCCCAAGCACTGTGCCCTGGGGCACACCTGTATCAAGATGTTGGGACTCCGAGAAGTCACCTCTCCAGGATTCTCTGAATGACCTACCTGAAAGGTAAGACCTCAACCACTGAAGCACCATTCAGAAGATACCCATAGCCTTGAGGGTCGACAGGAGGATGTGGTAGTTAATGGTGTCAAAGGCAGCTTTGTTAAGATATATTAACAGGTGTTGGTATAAAATCAAGTTCATGAAATAGTAAGTTCACAAGTATATTACATATTTTATTAAAACTGTGACTAAAATAATGTTAAAAAAGAGAAGAAAGAGTTCATATAGTTATAAATGCTGGAGTAACGTGAATATGCATCCTAAATCATCATTGTTATGGGTACGAAGCTGATCTATGTGGATTTCTCACATGTATTTGTGTTCAAGAAGTTTAATGTGATAGATTTTTGGATTCAGAAGGGTAACCTGTGTCATGGGAACGTGTCCATTGTCATGTACAGTATTTTCCTGGACATTTGCACAATAAAAAAATATTGTTTTTGACAGTAGATTAAGCTGATGCTAGAATAGCGGAAGTAGGGTTCAGTATATCATGAGAGAGTTCGAGTGAACACGCTTCAGTGGTTCTGATCTAAAGTTGAAGTGAAAGAGAAATAGAAGTTAATCTTCTTTTGGTAGATTATGCAATTTGGTGCACTCTGACCCTCATTATAAACATATTTCCACACTGTGCTTACCTTTTTCACATAGAAAATCGAAACAAACAATTAAACCTTTGCAAGGCTGTCGGTGCAGGGCCCGTGAGAATTTACAAACTGGCAAATCGTTGGTCCCTTACCGCTGGCCCTGCACGGCCAGACCTCTCATAGTCCCCAGGTCAGGAGGCCCAAACAGTCCAAAATTACCCAGACAGCAAGCGACTGTTATAGGTACAACATCTGCACCTGCAATTAATGTTGAAGAAGTGTTAAAATTGGAAAGAATTACATTCTGTCGATAGCTGTAAGGTGATAAACTATACTAATGTGACCGAGCTCAGGGGAGGGGAAGGAAGGGACAAGAAACCAAGAAAAAGGGAATTGATGTAACCGATTACGCCACCCAGTATAACTATCTGGGAAATATAAATTCAGACACACAGGATCAGATTTCTAATAACTTTAAAGACAATGAGACGTGAATATCAAAATGTTATTTATATAAATCAATCATTTGGGAAAACCCAATGGTATTTAAAACTGTAATACTTTTAATTGATGCAAATGGCAACATGGGTCAGAAAAAAATAAAATAGCAGAGTTTTGCATAGATCTGCCAACCCGAGTCTGGGGATCGCCAGCAGGGAGGCCGGCTAGGAGGCATACAAATGTGAGATTCACGGCAAGGACAAAACCTAAAGCACAAAAAGGGAAAACCACACAACGCAATTAAGGAACTCCAGTATATGGCGCACCAGCCTGCAACCCCCCGCTGGTCGTCCCCAACTCCTAGAAGTAAACACACAAACAAAACAATTACTTATAAAGAAATAGACCGGATGAAAATATAATTAAATTTCCAGCAAAACAACATGAAATAAGAATAGGAAAACCCGACACTCACAGGTTTACGTGCGCATGCTCTAAACAGAAACAGAACCCAATTAAACCAAAATAATAATAGACGTATGGTAACGTACCCAAAACGTGACAAAGAAATCAAATTAACAAAAAAAAACAAAGCATGCACCAGTAACACACCACAAAATGTGCTAACGCCTTGCTGTGGATCTGAAAGCTACAAGAACAAAATAAAATGGTCACGTTCCTTTTTTAGGCGATCAACATATTAAAAGTGAGCTCTACATACCCATATGCGGAGGACGCATCATCCAGTCATCAGAACAGCACCCGAACACTACACCACATACACAACGACTCGTATCACTTTTGACGTACACTAGTTAAACGACAAATATAACCATCTGGTTACCAGCCAGGAAGACAGCAGCCACACATGCGGTAATGGTAATGCGACAAGAGGTAGAGTTAAGGAGCTTTACCCACCACGAAACGGTGGTTTTCCACGGGACCAATATAATAGGCACCCACCAAGCAGACACCAGCCTTTCCAAAGGAAGGTAAAACAAATCAATTGAGATGGCCCAAACCTCAGCAAGAGTGAACAAGCTGTGGTAAACGACCTACCCTTAACACCAGGCAGCGTAACACCAGTCCACACAGGAAGTTAGCTGAAACAGTCACACCACATCCCCTGACCTGAGCAGCCCCTTTATATAGAGCCCGTTCAGAAACCTACTAATAATGGACGTGGCATCAATGCAACAATCTCATTTCACCACACTAAATAATGATGAATTTTATCTTTCACTATTGATTTGAATGTTCTGCTTTACGAGTCAAAGTTTTGTGCCAAAATAAACCAAAAGACTGACTGGTACACTTAGACATCACACTCATGATACAAACCTCAACAATGGTGACAATCATCAAACTAATTCAGATAAACAGATGAATTTTAACATTGATTCAATGGTTACTTGTCATCAGGGTTTCCAGTGATTTTGAAGACGTTGATGAGGATGTTCAGGCTTGTTCAGGTGTGTTTGATATGTTTAATTATGGTTGGAGTGAAATTCTGCAGAAACGGCCCTCCAGGACAGAAGTTGCCCATCCCTGATCCAAATGAATTACTTTCAACAAAACAAATATGGAGTGTCAACCAGGTTGAAGTTTTGTATTTAAAATACGTCCAAGCTCTGCTTTCAGCTTGCATTAAATTACATAGCGACATAAAACAGTGTAAGGGGCAACACTGACAGTTAACCGTTTGCAGTCCACTGGAGGGAAATGTACTTGTTTATAATAAACGGGCAAAACACTGGAGCAACAGTTAAAAAATTACAGAACCAAGGGTGAATCGATGCAGGAAGACAATTAACAGCTTGCAGTACACAGGCAAAACACTGAAGTGACAGTTGGCAGTTTATAGAACACATCCTAACCCTGAATGGACGGTTAACACTTTACAGTACACAGGCCCATCACCAGAGCGGCAGTTAACAGAAGAACATGGGCGAAATGCTGCATCAAGACAATTAAGAATTTACAGCAAAGATGGGACCAAGTCATTGTTTTCAAGTCACAAGTAAGTCCGGAGTCTTGTTCTATTGGCTTCTCATTGTCAGTGGAGGGCAATGCAGATGCAGATAAACTGCTTGTTTTGCATAAGTGAACTTACCTGAACATCCATGCTTGATGCGCGTGGTATCACTGTATGAGGACGCAAGCTCATTAACTGCACTGCTTCGTTTGACAACAATCTTTGGGGCGACCCCTCAAATAAAAGTCCGGTTGACCGGTTGAAAGTTTTAGAACACCCACAATTTAGCACACCATCCTGCGATTTTTAAGACTCGACCACTGTGTATATTATTAACTTATGTAAATTAAGGTAAATATATTAAAAAATAATAACAAACAGTAAATAAAACATTTGTACTTATATTTAACACAATATTTTATTACGAATAGTACTTGAATTTTAGTTAACCGAAAACAAAATATAAATAAAATGTATTGTTAAGATAGAAAAAACATAGATACTTTGAAGCATCAAAGGAAACATTTGATCAAAGGAAACATTTATAAAGATAAGGTATAATGTACAACTATGTTAATACATATTCACAACTACAAGAGTAAAATTGCATAGTTACATGTGTCTATTTTTATTAGTCATTAGACTGCTGTTTGCTCAGTCACAGAATGCCACACTGGATAATCGTAGAGAGACAGAGAGACCACAGACATTCCCTAACTGACTCTAGACCAGTCAGAATTAGGGGGCTGGATCTTAAAGACTATTTAAGAAACAGGTAATAATACAGTTCAAGACACAACTTTTGCAGCTCAGAGCTCCTGAAGTTTAATAAAGGTAAGTTGCATTCTTTTATTCTGCCTTTTTAAACAGTTTTTGATATGAATGCTGTACATTTCCTAATAGTTTACAATCAACTTAATACTACAAATTATTATTATTACTATTTGTATTGTATTATTATGTATTATTATATAAGTGGCAATAGTTCTCTGTGATATAAACATTTCCTGGTGGTTCTAGACAATATTATTATCTCAATATGAAAGCCATTTGTGTGCTTCAATAATTTGTTGTAAAAAATTTGTATGTGTAATTTTCAGAATATGTGTTTAAAAGTTTATTTTCCCAAAACTCAAAAAGACAAAGTTGCACAACTGGGGAATTACTGTATTGTGTACCATTGAATTACTGGAATAGTGCTCAAGTAATCTTGGCTCAATCCACATCACCATTTTTTAATCTTCCCATTTGTAGCTCTGTCTCCAGTGAACATGGACAAACCGGTTTGCCTCATTGACACAACGTCAGATGGACAGCAGTGTGTGCAGCAGTCGGCAATGGATATCCTGCAGAAGATTGAGCAGCCGGTGGTGGTGGTCGCTGTGGTGGGTCTCTACCGCACCGGGAAGTCATACCTGATGAACCGTCTTGCTGGGAAACGAACAGGTTAAACTCTCACATGGAGCACTCATAGCATCTTACACTTAAGAGAAACATCATTCGGTTATGAGTCAATTTCTTTTTATTTCTTTATTGATGGTGTGGCATTATCAGGGTTTGCACTGGGCAGCACAGTTGAGTCCAAGACGAAAGGTATCTGGATGTGGTGTATGCCCCACCCCGATAAAAAAGGAACCAGTTTGGTGCTGCTGGACACTGAGGGACTTGGAGACGTGAACAAGGTGACAAAGCACCCAAACTACCAAAACACAAGTAGCATCAAATGTTAAAGTTTGAAGGGTTAACAATGAAATCCAATTGACTAACAAGAGATAAAAATAATAGTAATTGGGCCTGACCTCACCAAATACTTATTTGCAAGAACAAGTGCATAACAAAAAAGGACCATACACTGTAATCATTTGCATTAGACAATAACTCTATTAACAAAACTCATCCTTCTCTTCTTTCACTCAAATCCAATCATCAATACCTTTAGATGTTAAATACTTTGCATAGAATTTGCAGTCACGTTGCATATCACATAAAACAATTATTCGATGTTTAAATAAAAGTATCAATATCTCATAAATATTTCTTTATGAATTGAGTATCATGTGAAATATTTTTGTGTTTAGCTCAGTTTAATTCAGGGTGTAAATGCCTAAAAACTACATTTGCAAGAATGGATGATAGAGGTTTTCTTTCCTTAAATGGAGTTGTTTAATAAGGAAACATTTTGTGGTTGTATCTTATAGTCAAAAAACAATGTTTGAGCTTTAATTTTGTTTCCAACCCAATGATTGTCTCTTTGTTAGGGGGACTCAAAGCACGACACCAATATCTTCTGTCTGGCTGTGTTACTGAGCAGCACTCTCATTTACAACAGTCGAGGGACGATTGACAACAGGGCTATTGAGCAGCTGCAGTATCCTTCTGACAATCCACATACCTTTCAAATCATTTTTATATATTTGACAAATTAGTGCAAAACAACATCAGTTTATGTTTCACCTGCACATATGTGTGGGTACAATGTATTATGAGAGGGAGTCAGGAATTGATATTTCACTTTTTCTTTTTGTCCAATAATGAGACATGCAAATATATTTGATTAATTTGATTAAAATCACATATATTTATCTGTAATATCTAAGGCACAATATGTCAAGTTTTATATTAAAATACTAAAGCAATGGGTTCCCTGACAATAGAATCACGTACCACAGTTGTGTTCGATTACATTTAGACTGATTGGAATATGACATCAAAGTAAAATAAATGTTCAATCGTGTACTTTTATTTTCCTTTTTCTAATGTCATGGTTTCCTTCATAGGCTTTGTGAGAGTAGTTGTTTAAAATTTACCAACCTTAAGAAACAACATGTTTTCTTCTATGCATCATGAGTTGTTGTTTGACAGTTACTTTGTTTTCATGCCTGAACAAACTCTCAGATATGTTACTGAACTAACAGAGTGCATTAAAGTCAAATCATCAGAAGAGGAAACCGACGATTCAAGCGAGTTTGTGAAGTTCTTCCCTAGATTCATCTGGGCAGTGAGAGACTTTACCCTTGAGCTTAAGATTGAAGGCAAAGATGTAACAGAAAATGAGTACTTAGAGTTTGCTCTAAAGCTAAAACATGGTAATTTTAAAAATCCTAAAATTCCCTCAAATTATTTGTGCACTGACTTTGTGTGAGAAGTTTTATTCAATATATTTCCCGAAAGATTTTTGTGTACTCAAAGTAATTATTTTTTGGAGGTGGTACTTTCAGTTTCATTATTTATTAATTGTGAGGGTATACTGCAGCTTTCTCAAAGTGTGGGGTGGGCCACACTGGTGGGAAATAGAGACATGATAAGTGGGGTGCGAGAAATTTGAGGAAATTTGGTCATCTGGCCCATCTCTATTACATTATTTCTTGACCATACACTCAAAACAATAAAACGTCTTGGTTACGTATGTAACGTCTTGGTTACGTCTGTAACCTCAGTTCCCTGATGGAGGGAACGAGACGTTGTGTCGAGAACGACAGATGGGGTTCGTCCTTGAGAACCAATCAACTCTGACTACTATAGAAAAGGCCAATGAAATTTGGCGAATGAAATTTGCATGCCGAACTCCGCCCCCGGATATCCGGTATAAAGCAAGCCGGCGTGCAGCATTCATTTACCTCTTGTTCTGAAGAGCCTGAGAGCCTCTCAAACTGCAACAGAAACGATACAGGTTTGTGGCATAAGGGACACAACGTCTCGTTCCCTCCATCAGGGAACTGAGGTTACAGACGTAACCAAGACGTTCCCTTTCTGTCGGTCTCTCGACGTTGTGTCGAGAACGACAGATGGGGTTATCTATGGAAAACGCCACAAACGCTGTATCGCGTCACAATCTCAGCGAAGCAGCGTTGACAAGCCTGGGAGTGTCAGCTCGAAGCTTTCGTGAGACCTGTAACCTTCCAGTGTGGTGGTCGGGGGGTTCCAGAGCTTTCAGGAAAGATGGATACAGCCCTGACCGGTAACTTTCACGGACGGGGCCTTAGCTCTCTACAGGCGAGAGGCCGTCCGGATCGGTTTACACCGGGAAAGCGCACTCTTAAGCAGAGAAGCGCTGCAGAGGCCACCTCCTACCCGTGGGGAGGAATATGGTGGAGAAAGTATGGTCTCGTCCTAGGAGGAGAACGCATGGAACGTGCGGACTGGGTAGTTAACCGCGAGGTGGAGGTCCACCTGGGGAAGCTCATGGGTTACCAAGTGTGGGAACCAGTGTCATGAGGGTATGCCAGACGGAACAGCCCGCGGAGGGGGTGTTACTGCGTCTGATAGCACAGGTCCGGTTAGAACTATGTGTGATAGGTCAAGATATGTCCCGGCCTAAGGGGGAAGGCTGCTCTGCTCAGCCAACCCCCAGGAGGTGCTTGCTTAGTGATGGATGGAATGCCTGTTCTTAACCAGGGTGTGGGAAAGAAGGGAGGCTGGTGAGGTACCAATTCTCTTAGACAAGGTTGGGTAAGAAGGAAAGGATAGATAGCACACTGACCCAACCTGTTAGAGGGTGGAAAGGTGCTTTCGCAGGCATACGCCCCCCCGGATGCCAGTCCTACATGTCGCCACGCAGGACGTGGGCTGACACCGGGTTTACGCAAAGTTGTTAAACCTTTGCGAAGGTGTTTGGGCATAGCCCAACCCGCAGCTCTACAGATGTCTGCTAGAGAGGCGCTTCTGCCAGTGCCCAGGAGGTGGCTGAACTCCGTGTGGAGTGAGCCCTCACTGCCAATGGGCATGGGAGATTCTGAGATCGGAATGTCGTCGTAACGGCGTCCACGACCCAGTGCGCCAGCTCTGTTTGGAGACAGCCTTCCCCTCCAACAGACACGGAGCTGGTGAGAGCTTCAGAGCTCTGCGTGCGGTCCAGCATGTACTGGACACAACACTGATCGGGTTGGGTCTTCCTCCCCTATGGGGAGCACCTGCAAGTTCACCACTTGGCCCCGGAGGGAGTAGTGGGAACTTCTTGGGCACGCATCTGGGCCTGGGTCTCAAGCTAACGTGAGAGTTTCCAGGGCCGAATTTAAGGCAATCCGGCGACACGGAGGATGCTCTGTGGTCTCCTACCCTCTTGAAGGAAGTGAGCGCCGTCAGGAGGGCCGTCTTACTCAGTGAGGAAGATCGGAACCTCCGAGGGGCTCTTGGGGGGCCCTGAGGCTCCCCAGGACCACTTAGGGTCCCAAGAGGGTATGGAGCGGAGGTGAGGCGGATTCCGCCCTCTCGCGCCCGTTAGGAAACCTGGTGACCAGGTCGTGTTGCCCTAGACTCTTTCCACCGACTGAGTCGTGATGAGTGGCAAGAGCGACTACATACACATTCAGTGTGGAGGGGAGATGTTAGTCTCCCCTCCACACTGGCGTGTAGGCGTGTAACCGCCTAGTAGACGGGGCCCTAGCCTGGGTGATGCTCTCAGCCATAGAGGGGGAGTAGCCATCTCAGGATCTTCTCGTTCCGTCTAGAGACCAGACATGGGTGTTCCAGAGGTCTGATCTGGGATGCCAGAACGTGTCCCTCCCCTGAGAGAGCAGGTCCTCTGTTAGGGGAATGGTTCAGGGGGAGTCACTGTCCAGAGCATCAGCTCTGAAGCCAAGTGCGGTTAGACTGGTGTGGTGTAACCAATAACACTTGGTGCTCCTGCTCCCTGACCTTGCACAGCGTCTGTGCAAGGAGGCTCCTGGGGGTGGAAGGTGTGCTTCCGCCCATCCCGCGGTCAGCTGTGCGCAAGGATATCCGTGCCGAGGGCAGGGAATATCAAGCGGGCAAATGGTGGTGTTACAGGAGGCGAACAGGTTTACCTGGGCCTACCTGAACAGCCTCCAAATGAGCTGGACTGTGCGGGGGAAGAGTCGCCACTCTCCACGAGGCATAAACTGGCGAGAAAGCACATCGGCTGTCTAGTTCAGTTTGCCCGGGGTGTGTGGCCTGCAGGGAACGGGTCACCTGTTGACTCCACCGGAGGAGGCGTCGAGCAAGTTGTGTTAGCTGCTGTGAGCGAACGCCACCCTGACGATCTGATGTACGCTACAGCTGTAGTGCTGTCCTCGGACCAGCACGTGCTTGTCCCACACGAGAGGCCGGAGCCTGCTCAGTGCAAGTAGCACAGCCCACAACTCTTGGCAATTGATATGCCAGCGCAGGCGGAGGTTCGTCCAACACCCCGCCTGCGTGCCCATACACACTGCACCGCACCCCTGCAGGAAGGCCCGTCGTCACCACGACTTGTCCGTAACCTGCTCAGAGGGACCAGAGTCCGTTGAAAGGTCATAGAAGACCAGGGGTTATGGTGTATCAGCAGCAGGGCGTCATCCCCATGCGCCTGCTGCCGGTGTGCCACGCTCTTCTCGGAACTCGACTCTGAAGCCAGTGTTGGAGCGGTCTCATGTGCATCAACCCGGGGGTATTAGCCCGCGAGGACACCATGCAGGAGCCTCTGAATTGTTTCAGGGGTAACCGCTGTCTGCCTGAAATGTTTCAGGCAGTTCAACATCATCTAGGCGCGTACTGCGGACAGTGTTGAGTTCCATACCGAGAAAGAGGATGCTCTGTCTCTGGGGAGAGCTTGCTCTTTCCTCGGTTGACCTAGATTGCCAATCGATCTAGGTGCCGGAGCACCAGGTCCTCCTTGGGACAGACCGAAAGGGAGGACTCTGTACTGATATGCCCACCCCTCGAACCGTCGGTGCGAGAGGAATCGAGACATGAAAGTAAGCGTCCTTTAGGTCGATTGCCACGAACCAATTCTGACACCTGATAGGTGTCAGGACGCGCCTCTGCGTAAGCATCCTGAACGGCAGCTTGTAAAGGTGCTCTGTTCAGGGTACGCAGATTTATGGGGCGCAACCCGCCGTTTTTCTTGGGAACGGATGAAGTGCGAGTCGTAACCCACTGGACACCTTGGTTTTTGGACGAACTCGGTGCCTGTTTCGCCAGAAGGGTGGTGAGCTCTACCCGAAGTACGGAGGCGTCCCTGCCTCTGACAGAGGGAGAGATGATGCCCCGAAACTTGGAAGAGTCTCTGGCGAACCGGACCGAGTAACCAAGACGGACCGCCCTCATTAGTCAGCGAGACAGTATGGGCAGCTCTTGAGCTCCCAGGGACTGTAACAGGGTGACCAAGGGGACGGTCTGCTTCATCATTCCCTACGGGGGGTGGTTCGTTGGCTGGCGGAGCTAACCATATGTTGCGGGGGTCCCCGGAGGGAAGGTTGGCTCCGCCTACTTACCTGCCTAGCGGGACAGACCCTACGCCTCGCCAGGGCGTGAGGTCGGGTTTGCCGGGCACAGTCCAGTGGAGTGTGCGATCGGCTGCACGTACACCCGGGGAGAACGGAAAAACTCTATGAGTAAGTGGGCGCCAAGCCCTGAAAAGGGCCCGGCTTTGGTGACGAGTCAGGAGTCGTCCCGTACCGACTGATCAGAGCCGTGGCTATGAAGGTTCGGGCCCGATGTTGTTCTCCCTGGGGTCTTCCGGTCAGTGTCCCTTCTCGCGAGAAGGTTGCTGATGAGGTGGAGGTTTCCCCCTCGACCTCTGCTTCCGGGGTGCCGCCTGTGGGGGCACAGGAACCGGAGCCGATGTCGAAGGGGTCCTGGGTTGCAGGGAAGCAGACGTCACGTGAGATCTCGGAGGCCTGTAGGCGGCCGAGTCGCGGCGTGAAAAAATGTGGGTAATTGCCACTGTCTGCTTCACGGAGCGCAGTCCTCGACGGTGTTACCAACAACCCACCCTGCGAGATGGGTGCATCAAGAAAGCGTACTTCCTTGGTGTCACTCTTCTGCACAAGGTATAGCCGGGGGTGTCTCTCCTGGACCACTACCGTGGACATCATCCGACCCAGGGCCCGTGCCGCCGCCTTGGTCGCCCATAGAGTGCCGTCAGCGGCGGCACGGAGATCCTGCATTATACCCTGGTCGGCCTTACCCTCGGGGACATCTCTCAACGCCTTGGCCTGGCGGACCTGCAGGATGGCCATGGTGTAGAGAGAGGAGGCAGCCTGGCCCGCAGCATCGCAAGCCTTCGACACCAGTGATGCCGAAGTCTTACGCGCTTTGGACGGTAGGCGTGGCCGATTCTTCTCAGGTGGTAGCCACCCGTGGCACATGTGCACCGCGGGCGGATGTTCTACCCGGGGGATCTCGACGTAGCCCTTGGCTGCCCCACCATCGAGGGAAGTAAGGGAGCCGGAGATGGTTTCACTGGAACGGTCCGTGAGTGGAGCGTTCCAAGTTTTACACAGCTCCTCATGCACCTCCGGGAAAAAACATGGCACGTGGGGTGGGCGCGGTTTGCACCGCGCTCCGACCTCAGGAACCACAAATCCCCGGATTAGCACTGTTGACATCACTCTGCTTTCTCCTGAGCTCGACCGCTGGGGGCGGAGTTCGGATTCGTCAGAGTCGAATGTCAGTCTCCCTCCGATGCTGCGCGCAACATCTCATTTACGTCACACATCGTTTCCGAGTGTGTGCGTGAGAATTCGGACGGTATGCCACCACCCGTTGGGGAACGTTCAGAAGAGCGAATCGGGTGCGGGCAGATGTGTCAACGAACGCTGCTTCAGTGTGCTGGACGCCCAGACACCTAACGCAGCGATCGTGTCCATCCCCCTCCTCGATGAGCGTGCCGCACCCAAGAGAACAGCGGGACATGCTGCGCTGGAGAATGCTCAGTCCTGAAAAGGACCTTTTTAGAAAAAATCTCTAACACCTCCGGAACCGGCGAGACGCCCAGGGGAAGGTCGCTGCAGGTAGAGACGATCCGCTGCTCTACGTCGTAGATCCGGCAGAAGAAGACGAATTCATTGAATTCATTTTGTTCGTAGTCATGAGCGAAGGCTCTGAAGAACAAAAGGTAAATGAATGCTGCATGATTTAAAATTTAATTCGCCAAATTTCATTGGCCTTTTCTATAGTAGTCAGAGTTGATTGGTTCTCAAGGGCGAACCCCATCTGTCGTTCTCGACACAACGTTCGAGAGACCGACAGAAAGGGAACAACAAATTAAATGTAAGCCTCACCTAGAACAACATCAGACTTTAAAGAACATGTCACATGAAACCATAGTAGCCTACAATAATGATTTAATGTCAGAACATAAGCAGAACATAAAAAGAAAAGAAAACTGGAAATTTGGCACCAGCAGACGAATCCAAGACAGAGAGTGGAACTAAAGATTTTTTCCATTTTGTTGGGGCGATAGGGGATAGGTGGGGCTCCAAACCCTTCCCTTCCCCCAAAGTGTGGAATGGCTGAAAAGTTAAGAAACGCTGGTGTTCATGTTTTTTAGGCACTTCAAAAAGAGTAATGGAGTACAATCTGCCCAGGGAGTGCATCCAAAAATTCTTCCCTTCCAGGACATGCTTCACTTTCCCATTTCCAACTGCTCCAGAGAAATTGTCCGGTCTGGAGAGTTTGGATCGTGCTGAGCTTGATTCGAAATTCTTGGAGGTCGCAGATAGTTTCTGCAAGTTTGTCTTTCAAGACAGCCAAGTGAAGACGCTTAAAGATGGATACAAAGTCACTGGCAGGGGTGAGTAAAAAGAGTAAATATCTACTATCAACTGTTCATTGTTCACTCGAGATTCTCTTTTCTTTATCATTGTGTTTCTGGTCTTCTTTCCTTCTATTAAGTTTTGGGTAACCTGGCAAAAATGTATGTGGACACAATCTCTAGTGGGGCCGTGCCATGTCTGGAGAACGCTGTGATTGCTATGGCAATGATTGAGAATGAAGCTGCAGTAAGGGAGGGGCTTGAGGTGTACAAGAGTGGAATGGAAGAACTTAAGATATCCTTCCCCCTGGATCTGAAGGATGTGTCCACGAAACACCAACATCTCAGCAACATGGCAACACAAACCTTCATGAAACGCTCTTTCAGAGACAATGATGGAAAATACCTAAAATCTCTAGAAGTAGGCCATATCTCCTCACAGTACAATGGCATGAAGAGATGTCAGAATTTGCATAGATTAGATTGTCCTTTGATAATGTTATGTTTGCAGGAAAACATCAATAATCTCTTTGATGGATACCTTATCCATAATGAGCAAGCTTCTAAGAAAAGATGTGAGAATCTTCTGTCATCCCTCTGTGCAACAATGACGGAACAACTTGAGCAAGGGTTGTATGCCAAACCTGGTGGCTATGATCTCTTCTGCAAGGATCTGGAGGACATTGTGGAGAAATACAAGAGCCAGACCAATAAAGAAGTCAAGGTTCTATATTCATTATCTATACACATGACAGAAATATGAAGACTTTCATCACTGTTGTCATAATTATCAATTGTTTCTGCATGTGTGTACATCAACAGGCTGAACAGGTCCTAAATGACTTTCTGAAACAGAAGTCTGTGGATTCTAAAGCCATTCTGCAGGCTGACAAAAAACTGACTGAGAAGGAAAAAATTATTGAGGGTGAGAGTCTCGAAGCTTTCACATCCTAATATCCCCATTTTGTAAATTTGTACAAGGTTCCTTGTGCTCTTAAACGACCGAGGACATTAAGACATGGAAAAGAAGATGTAACAGCTGATACGGTTTAAAATTCTACAAAAAGTAGCACCAGATGGCCAGCTTAAAATTACATGGTTCTATCGGAGTTGTTTTGAGATATTTAGCTTCAAAGTTTCTGCATTCCTTCTGACTCGAGTTTTTCTAAAAAAGTTCCAAAATGTCCATAATTTTAAAAAAAAATCACATAGGAATCGAGTTGTAGCAAATTAAGAATTAGATTTTTGACAAAAAATCTTTCAAGATCTTATAATTCCAAGATAAAGAAATGGTAAAGGCTTCAAGTTTCAAGGCTTAAATAATTGCACCCGTTAGTTTAGGGTGGCTATTTATGCCACTATTAGAACAGCATCAATGTGGTCAAAATCACTAATATTATATTCTAAATTATTCAAAATGTGTAACTATTTGTGTATTTGTAAACCATGTTCTCTTTCTATTTTGTTAATAAATGACCAGAGGAACAAAAGAAAGCCATCCTCTTGTACCAGGAAATCAAAGCTAAAGAGGAGGAGAATCGGAAATTAGAGGAGAAGATGGAGGCAGAGACACGAAATAATGAAGAGAGGATGAGACTGATGAAGGAGAAGATGGATGAAGAGAATAGGCTTCAGAAAGAGGAGGTTAAACGTGCCATGGATAGTAAACTGAAGGAGCAAGCTGCTCTGCTGGAAAAGGGCTTTAAGGAGAAGGCAGCTATGATGACACAAGAGATTGAAGAGTTTAAGAGACAGAACACTGAAGCTGAGCATAACAGAGCCAGAGAGTTTGCAGCGATGTTAGAGAACTCCAACAGGAGACATGAGGAGTCTATGGCTATAATGTTGGAGCAAAATAGAAAACAGATGGAAGCCATACAGCAGAGAAAGGCGCCCAGAGACCCATGTTGCATCTTGTGAAATACATAATTTCAATGATTAACTCATCAGAAGCATGTAACTGAAAAAAGATAAAACTACAAACAAACAGTAGAAAGAGTTTAATAGTCTTCAGTCATAACAGAAAAGTTAAATTTTATTTCAAAGGCATATTATTTTTTGTAATGTACATCAAAATTACACTTTTACAGAGACATTGCTCATTCATTTTAAGCAGCACCATAGTTAAATGAAAATGATTTAAATACTTTTCTGGTATTGCATTATATGTGGGCATCAAATAAACACAATTATTCACAGAAAACAAAATGTGAGTGTGTGTAAGAGCATCTCACTGGCTCTATGACAGAATCCAATGGCGTGGTTAAAGGTTTCTTATGTATTCTGTCCTTACTCGGTGCATTTGATAGAGTCAGCTCTCTAAACATGAAGTTATACAAAATGGAATTAACTGAGTTAAGGATGCATTTTTTAAAACCTTAACTGTATATTTTTTGTATCCTGACACGTACCAGTGCCTATAATTCAAATTCAAAAATAGTAACAATTTACATTAGGGTACCCTTTATGAAGCAGTTATGACTGCATGACAAAAAGGGGAACGAAATATGTGCCATAGTGAGCAGGTATAAGAAAATCAACATAACAACCTACCGTTATCAGCCTGACAGCCCATATTGCAAACAACAGATAATAGTGAATCTGCTTTTGTGTCGAACACAAAATAATAAATAAATGTATTAAGCATTTATACCATGTGAATTAAAAATGAGTCACTATTTGGCAGGTATATCCTTAGAATTCCTCTTTTTATTCATGCAGTTATAAGTGCTTCATAATGCATTTGTAAATGACTTACTAATGAACACATTTATAAATGCTTTATAAAGGGCAACTTAATGTTAAGGGTTTTTCCGAAAACTTGTATTTAAAATGCCAATTTATATAGTTAGGTAGATCTGCTTTTTCTAACTAGGCTCCGCATGTATGAAATGAAATTAAGGGTAATGTTACACACTGATTATTTGCCATCTCTCTTAAGATGTTTAAAGATCTTGTTTAACACGCAGTTTCTTTCTATCTCATATTAATCTTGAGTACCTATAGAGTAGTATAAAATACTTTGTATCTTCGAAGACTTTTTAGTTTGATCACGTTTATAAAAGATAGATACAGTTGTACGATTATTTCAGAACACAGACAACCTACTGCGGGTGTTCGTGGGGAGGAACTAAATCACGAGCACACAATACATTATCGCATTATCCCTGCATAACTGTTGATTCACTAGTAGTTGGTGTTTTTTACATTATGCCTGTACGTGCCGATTGCCAAATAAAACACAGACATGTGACTTAAATGTCACTTAACGCATGCGGTTCATGTCCCACATCTTTTAGCACTGGGACCGCTCCATCAATCAGTTTTAAACGATCTGCAAATCCAGCATTATATCCACAGTTTATATCCCTTACTGAAATGGCGTAAACAAACAAACACACCTCAACTTCTCTGACTCTGCAAGAGTAACTAGCTGCACCTGCCGGCCCACAGCGCAGCCAATCTTGATGGTAACCAGGTCTTCGTATCGCTCGTCGGCTGAGACGTGGGCGAACTTTGTCTTTCGCCTTGCCTTGGGGGTTCTTTACTGTTAGTAAGAAAATTTGTAATATAAAGTTTTTTCAAGTTCGAAAAAAACTTTATGAAACCTATACGGACCTTGGGGGAGTGTATCGTGCACAGAAATACTACATAATACGCTCAACTAGTTTTTTGACAAGTTGACCATGTTAAGCATGAGAAGCCATCACGTTTAACACTAAAGAAGTCAGAATGGATAAAACAGTGTTAAATCAAAGTGTAAATGTGATTATTTTTCATGTGCTACTTGTGACAATAAACAAGAGGGCAGAGAGAGAAGACAACGAGTAAACCCGGTGAGAGTCATCAGGTAAACAAGAAAAGAGACAAGACACTGATTAGAACCTGTGAGAAGACTGAAACAATCACAGGAGACAACAGGGTAACGATGGGGTGGATTTAAACAAAACTTACATAAAAGCACATGGCAGGCTGCAACCCATACCATCCCAGGTGAAAAATACGTAAAAAAATTGTTTCACTCATAGCAACCATTTAGCAATGCCTATATCTCTGTATCAGAACATCAATGAGACATGGGGTTTGGTTCGTTTTACTCGTAGCTTAGAGTATAATCAAATGACAGATGCAAAGCCACGCCCATAGCAACCAAACACGTTAGCCTAGCAACAGTTTAGCAATGGCTATATCTCTGTATCAGAACATCATAGAGACATGGGGGTTTGTTCGTTTTACTCATAGCTCAGAGCAGCGGTTCTCAATCCTGGTCCTCGCGCCCCCCCGCTCTGCAAATTTTGTGTATCTCTCTTGTTTAACACATCTGATTTAAATCTCTAGCTCATTAAAAGTGAGCTTAATGAATGAACCGCGTTCCGATTTACGTTAGCCCTGAACTGTGTTCATTGCTCTCTACTCCCTGCACACAGGAAATCGGCTGACGTTCACTTAAGAACACGCCTGCAGCGTCTTCACACAGACAAAACCTACTAAGGAAGATTGAAGGGTTATTTAACCGTAATCTTGAGATTTGCGCAACATTATGCCCATTTCAAACTGGAAGTATGGCAGAATATCTAGTGATGTTTACTTCGCAGGGCTCTTACGGACGTATTAAACAAACCTCAGAAGCGGTAGGAGAACCATACAAAATATGCAGAGCGGGGGGCGCGAGGACAAGGATTGAGAACCGCTGGCTTAGAGTATAATCAAATTTTGACGGCTAATAACTCAAAATAAGTATGTCGTAGAAACTTGCGAGTTACCAGGTTTGAAGAGTCTGGCAGGCTCTATAAGAACATATATCACAATGGGTGTCAGTTGCACCCTTGGGGTGTAAGAGCCCCCCAAAATTCCCCCCATACTTATAATGGAAGAGGAAATATGCTCATATAAGGCGTAATAAATGTCCCGTGTTGAATATCTTCGCATTACAACCACTTAGAGACAAGGGGGTGGGCTCATTTTACTCAGGCAACCAATCAGTATCCCAGAAACTATATTAAGTTATGAAGCCACGCCCATAGCAACCATTTACAGCAACCCAGCAACCGCTCCCATAGACTCCCATTATAAAAAGTCCAGTTGGATATCTTTGCAGCAGAGTGTCGTATAGACAAGGGGTGGGCTCATTTGACTAAGGCAACCAATCAGTATCACTGAAACTTCATTAAGCTACGAAGCCACGCCCATAGCAACAAAACATGTTAACTTAGCAACCATTTAACAAGACCTATAACTCTACATCAGAACATCGTAGAGACATGGGGGTTGGTTTATTTCACTTGGGGCTTGAGGCATCATCAATTGGCTTCTGCTAAGCCACACCCATAGCAACCAAACATCTTAACACAGCAACCATTTAGCAATGCCTATGTAACGGAAGCAAGCCAGTGAAGTGCTGTACAGTATGTAAACCTCACTCCCCGGCCTCATGGACTCTCTAGCGACAGACGCTAGAGACTGGGGTCTTTAGCCTCCTCGCCAGAGCGCCCGACTCCCATGCCGGACCGACCCGGTTCGAAGCCCGCCTGGAGCAGGTGTGGTTCGTTCCGGTTACACCTATATCTCTGTATGAGAACATCGTAGAGACATGCAGGTTTGTTTGTTTCACTCATATGTTAGAGTATCATCATATGGCAGATGCTAAGCCACGCCCATAGCAACCAAACAGGTAAGCCTAGCAACCATCAGGCAATGCCTATACAGTGGGTATGGAAAGTATTCAGACCCCCTTAAATTTTTCACTCTTTGTTATATTGCAGCCATTTGCTAAAATCATTTAACATCATTTTTGTTCATCTTTAATGTACACACAGCACCCCATATTGACCCCATATTGACAGAAAAACACAGAATTGTTGACATTGTTGTTTATTAAAAAAGAAAAACTGAAATATCACATGGTCCTAAGTATTCAGACCCTTTGCTGTGACACTCATATATTTAACTCAGGTGCTGTTCATTTCTTCTGATCATCCTTGAGATGGTTCTACACCTTCATTTGAGTCCAGCTGTGTTTGATTATACTGATTGGACTTGATAAAGCCACACACCTGTCTATATAAGAGCTTACATCTCACAGTGTATGTCAGAGTAAATGAGAATCATGAAGTCAAAGGAACTGCCTGAAGAGCTCAGAGACAGAAGTGTGGCAAGGCACAGATCTGGCCATGGTTATAAAAAAAATCTGCTGCACTTAAGGTTCCTAAGAGCACAGTGGCCTCCATAATCCTTAAATGGAAGATGTTTGGGATTACCAGAACCCTTCCTAGAGCTGGCCGTCCGGCCAAACGGAGCTATCGGGGGAGAAGAGCCATGGTGAGAGAGGTAAAGAAGAACCCAAAGATCACTGTGGCTGAGCTCCAGAGATGCATTCGGGAGATCGGAGAAAGTTGTAGAAAGTCAACCATCGCTGCAGCCCTCCACCAGTCGGGGCTTTATGGCAGAGTGGCCCGACGGAAGCCTCTCCTCAGTGCAAGACACATGAAATCCTGCATGGAGTTCGCTAAAAAAACACCTGAAGGACTCCAAGATGGTGACCATTAAGATTCTCCGGTCTGATGAGACCAAGATAGAACTTTTGGCCTTAATTCTAAGCGGTATGTGTGGAGAAAACCAGACACTGCTCATCACCTGTCCAATACAGTCCCAACAGTGAAGCACGGTGGTGGCAGCATCATGCTGTGGGGGTGTTTTTCAGGGACAGGACGACTGGTTGCAATCGAGGAAAAGATGAATGCGGCCAAATTCAGGGATATCCTGGACGAAAAACCTTCTCCAGAGTGCTCAGGACCTCAGACTGGGCTGAAGGTTTACCTTCCAACAAGACAATGACCCTAAGCACACAGCTAAAATAACGAATGAGTGGCTTCACAACAACTCCGTGACTGTTCTTGAATGGCCCACCCAGAGCCCTGACTTAAACCCAATTGAGCATCTCTGGAGAGTCCTAAAAATGGCTGTCCACCAACGTTTACCATCCAACCTGACAGAACTGGAGAGGATCTGCAAGGAGTAATGGCAGTGCCCATGCCCATGTGAATGCCTCTTAGAATTTCTTCAATTTCATCTGTTTGCTGAAAATACAATGCAATTAGTAAATTTAGTAAGCACCCATTGATTTAAAAATATCCATATCTCAGATTTTTTATGACTGATTGTAATTAAGTCTTAAATATGAAAAAATATTGATGCTTTTGGTTCAAATAATCAGTATAAAGCATTGGAACTACAGCTGTCGATTTAACCATCCAAGGATCATCCCATAGTTAAATTGTTATAGTGTAAATATCACTAGCTTAATTAAATGTTTAAGATCTCATGGAATTCATGGACAAAAATATTGGCACCCTTCATAAATATTAGCAAAGAACACTGTCAAAAAAATTTTTTGGCCGGTCCTACAAAAGATTGTTTAAGCCATAGATTACCCCAAAAGGAAAATTTTGTTTTCATTTACTCACCTCGTGTCATTTCATACATGTATAAATTAAAATAATTCAAAATATCTAAATTTGTGTCCAACAGAATGTGTTCAACTATGGTAGGGGATGATGTCACAGAAAGATACTTTTGACAATTTTCAGTTCTTTGTGTTTGATAGAACAAAGAAATGTATACAGGTATGAAACGACACGAGGGTGAGTAATTGATGTCAGAATTACTATCCCTTTAAGAGGAAAATTCTAATTTAGGAAAAAAAAGTTGCGAATGTTTAGTATTCCCAAAGGAATCATCTTAAAGTTGTTAAAATATTTTCTCAAGATTGATTTACATTTTATGCTTATGAAAGAAATGAAGATGACCTTTAGAAAATATTTAAGACCTTTTTAAGGAGGAACATTCTTACAAACTTCTTATAATTTATTTTAAGAACAATCCCAGTTCCCTGATCTGAACAGTATGGAAAATGAGTGGGTTGAACCAAAGAGGAGAAGCACCAGCATTTTGAAAATCTGGAGGAATTCTGTATGAAGGAAAGGACTATTGGATACAAGGGTGCCAATAATTGTGACACCATGTCTTGGAGAAAAACATTTAAATGTGATGTTTCCCCCCACTACCAATTTGTTTACTTTAATCAAATTCAAAAAATTGTGTAGATTGTTTAAATAAGAGAGCAAAATGAGAAACAATGCATATAAATGTTCACAGCCGCCTTTACTCATATTTACCAAGGGTATTGATGATATGTTTGTTCATGATACACAGTTTCCTGAAGCAACTTGCAGTGAATTTAAGGTATACTTTTTATAGATATGTGTTCCCTAGTATTCAAACCAGGTCTGAGCAGTGCGAAATACTGTATGTACTCCAAACACTTGACCTTTTGCTCCATTTCCACAAAGCTCTTCCAGCTGAGCTACAGAAACACAGTTTCAATTCTCACAGCCCTATAACACAGTCATTTCTACTACTGCTGCACTTTAAAGAGTGGCCTTTGTAATGGCTTTTTAAACATACCTCACAAAGCTTTAAAAAAACTGGAGGAATCCTCACAAAGTAAGTAGGACAAGCCAAGCAAACCGCAGTGCACTTGTTCTGGTGTGAGTCCTGAATTGGCAAATTTTCCGGTTCCGATTCCATTTAAATGAACTATAATTATGTTTTACCTTCATTGAATGTAATATTGTTTTAAGGTGGTAAGTAATGTTGAGTAATGCTAACTTAATCACATGTGCTTCAAAGTTTATGTTTTTACACTATCAATAACATTCTGCTTATCAAGAAGAAATAAGCTGTTTGGCCAAATACTTTGTTGAGGGCTAAGACACTTATCCATAAATACATTTAATATTAAACAAAATAAATAACATATTGTTTTTAAAAAGTTGACTGTCATACATATAACCATGGACACGCTCCATAAAGCCTCTATTTCACAAATGCAGTCAGGAGAGGGTGAGATGTAATGAGTGGTTTCCACATTTTTAACATTTAAACTTTAATGAAAATGAATATATTTTTTTAATCAATGTAATAAAACAATTACATTTGTAATTATGTTTGTTTATCACTCTTGAAATGACATGTACAATAAATAATCGAACCCTCATAGAATAGCAGTGGTCCAGGTTGAAGTCAGTATATATATTAATGACAATATGGGACAAATATAATTTAATTCACTGGCGATGGGAGCTCTGCATTCTGCATAAGAAAGAAAGTCATACAGTTTTGAAATGACAAGAGGGTGAGAAAATGATGACAGAATTTTCATTTTTGGGTGAATTGTCAATTTAACTCAACAACAAACCATTTAAAATTATCCCTTTCTGTAAATAACGCTGGCCAACTTGATTTAAGTTCACTTATCAATGATCTCTTTTCACCTTAATGCGTAGCTGTTCGCCATGCCAGTGTCAACAAATGTATTATTCAGGTTCTTCTTCATTTCTTTCAGAAGAGCTTTTCTTTCTTCTTCAAGAGAGATACTGGTTTCTCCATCTGGCATATTAGGCAAGACATTTGTTTCAAAGGTATCAAACCAACTGTAATGTATTCAGAGCATTATTCCCTATGATGCACAAAGCTTGTTTTTCTGATTATTAAACTGATTTTATATATATACGGTATACTGATTCCTCTTTATATATGTTTAACATACTTTACCTATTTAAATCCATTAAACTCTTAGACAGTTTCAGGTAAAGGTATCAAACCAACTGTAATGTATTCAGAGCATTATTGTCATGATTCCGCCTCACAATGTCAGGTATTTCTTGGTTTAGAGGTGGAATCATACAGGATCCTCTGTTTCATGTGGGAGAGAGACGATTTTGGCACCTATCTGCCGCCATACTCTCTATCTCCAGTCTTGTCATTGCTCCTGCCCTCCTGTTTCCTAGTTAGTGTTAATTAGTTTATCCCCTGCACCTGTCCCCTCTTGATTTGGTTCCCTTTATATTGACCTCTTGTCTCTTGTCTTGTGCTGGTTCATTGTTTGTCTCTTGTGTGTGCGCCATGTGGGTGAGTTCTTGGTCCTTGGAGTTATGTTAGTCTAGTTTATTGCAGTTTAATGTCAAGTGTTGTTATGAGTTTAGTCTAGTCTAGTCTAGTTAGTCCATGTTCCTGTTGTCATGTTTTGTTATGTTACCCCCTCGTGGGTGTTTGTTTTGTATTTTATATTTATTAAAGTCTTAACCCTTTACCTCCCTGTCTGCACTTGGGTCCTCTGTCTCTCACCTCACCCAACCTTTGGGTTCATGACAATTATTCCCTATGACGCACAAAGCTTGTTTTTCTGATTATTAAACTGATTTTTTATATATACAGTATACTGATTCCTCTTAATATATGTTTAACATACTTTACCTATTTAAATCCATTAAAGTCTTTCAGGTAATGGTATCAAACCAACTGTAGTGTATTCAGATAATTATTCCCTACATCGGCGGTTTCCCAGACAGGGATTTGTTTTAATTTGTATTTAAGTAATTATTTGACATTCTGATAAATCAACTGAATTATGTGGAAATGGGTGTAATAATTGAATTATTTATTTTTGTGTGTGTATATCACAATAGGAAGAGAGTGCTTAATTATATTCAAACATTGGGCATCAAACCAACTTCATTATAGAGGGAATGCCATTCCACACTAGAATTACATTTTCAAATTTTGAATGAAAATTACCATAACTATTTTTTTCTGTTTACTAACTTGCACGGATTAATTGTTCACTACAAGAGGAGTAATATACTGTAGTAGCAATCAGAACACTGTTCATTTTCAAGTAATAGGTACCTTAAAAGGACATATTTGTACCTTTTGCACTTTTGTAAGCCAAGTTACAGTCAAGTGACAGCCCTGTACACATTTAATTTAGTGTATACACTTAATGTTAAAGAAAGTTATTGCATCTCATCTCTTCACATAGCTATGGCACTTTCAAATCTAATAAACTCCAACACTTATGGCCTCAACTCAACAATAATGTTACAAACCTGCTCTTAAGGGTCAAGGATTTTAATGCACCTTAAATATCCAAAATCAACAGGTAAGGATCAGGGCAGGCAGCAAAGGTTTAGAAGATGTAATAAATACTATATATTTAAGCTAAATAAGGCCGTGCTAAGGATTGTGGGATTTGTAGTCATGAGTATATATGTTTGTGGAAAGTTCCTTTATTTTTTGCTAGTTTTATTTTTACCTTTATTTATTTACATTTCATTTTATTTTATTTACATTTACATTTAGTCATTTGGCAGACGCTTTTATCCAAAGCGACTTACAGTGGACTTATTACAGGGACAATCCCCCTGGAGGAACATGGAGTAAAGTGTCTTGCTCAAGGACACACTGGTGGTGGCTGCTGGGATCTAACCAGCAACCTTTTGATTGTCAAGCCAGTGGTTTAACCCACTAGACCACCATCTCCACCGATATTTCCAATATTTCCTTATTTTATATTTCCGAATATTTGAATCTATATTGCACTATGATTTTTTTAAACCTTTCAACAAAACTTTAGTAAAATTGCTGAATGCACGCGAGCATGAAGCCAATCAGAAGGTTGGCAGCCAATGAGGACAGAGGATCCAATGATGCATTGAAAAAAAATCATCGTGTTCCAGGTTCCATCGTGTATGGTTGATTCCTTGATGGCAGGGTAAGTGTTTTGGAGTTAGTATTCTGTAGCCCTAATGCCTAATGCATGAGAAAAAAGCTAGGCCTGTCGTTCATGTTCGCCTCCCGGGAGCATGCATATAAAAAGTGAAAGTGAACAAAAGTCAAAAGTTCCCAAAATAAAAATATGTAGAGCTTGGAAAGCTTAAAGTTCAGACATTCATCAGTGGACCTCTCCCAGCTCGGGGAACAAACATGTTCTCTTGGCTACTCAGTCTGAACATATGGCTGCAAAAATCCTGCAACATGAGAGGACTGAACTTCATTGACAACTTTAATCTCTTTTGGAGTCAAAGACAACTTTTTACAACAGATGGCCTCCACCCAAACAAACTTGGTTCAAGAGGGCTAAAGGACAATATCCTCTTCTCCCTTCTTCACCCATCAGTAGAGTGTGCCCCTCCACTCCTAAATGGCACAAATACACCTGGCCATAGTGACCCACCTCAGCAGTTGGATGGACATTTGGATAACACCACTCAGGCTGTACCCAGCCCAGTGACATCACATCAGTTGGACGATGACGAGGACTCGACACCCAAGGACGTTTCTGTGGATAACAACCGGGAGAGCCAAAACAACATACTTCCGTCTTCAGAAACACCAGACTCGCAGCCCCTCTCACTACACACTTTCTCCCTCTCTACTACATCATCTCTTTTGAGCTTCTCAGAGAAAATGGAGGAACTAGTATTTGCTGGAACAAAACTCTCCCACTCTATTGTCGCAAGTCCACAGGTTTCAACTAAAAAGCGACAGGCCCCACAACCACCAAAGCCTCTGGGTCAACCTGGCCAACCTGTTCCCTCTGAAAGAGCTCTCCGGCCTCTGCCACAACGCCAGGGATCACACAAACCCCCATCTGCTGGAGATGGACTAAACAAGACTGCATAGAGCACTGGTAACTGATATGAATTGGGTCCCTGCTATGATAACAGCAACAATCTCAAATATTTACAGAACAAGTGGGAACCCAGTGTCAGAGTCCTGCACGGGTTCCGGGTGACCCGCAAATTTGGCTGAAACGGGTGAAAAATATATAACTGTGTTGGATACGGGTGCGGGTCGGTTCGGACACGGGGGAAACACGGGTCTAAACACGGGTTCAAAACAGTCACATGCAAATGTAAAAATAAATGCATATTTTTAGGAACACTTCTACAAAACTATGCCTGTATTTCAAGTTGGTAAAATATTTTTTTTGTTTATTTGAGCCCGCGCCCTCCCAGGAGTCTCTAGGCGCCTCCGCTCCGTGTCCTGATTATATTGCCTGCTATATTTACTTCTTATTTATTAAATCCAGGCAATTGGTTGATAAAACATTGATTAAAATTAAGATACAATTAATACAAAACGAAATTCACTTTAAAGAAAGGCTTTATACAATAAGAAACTTAATGAAGTGGTCAAAATAATGTCTGTCCACTCTGTCTCCCAACATATTGCGCAACTTATGATCTTACTCTTTTCACTTCTCATATAATCAACATAGATGAAATTATATATATATATAAACTGATTTGATTTCGGGTGCGGGTCGGGTGTCGGTTCTATTTTAAGCGGGTCGGGTCGGGTGCAGATTTTAATTAGTGCTGCTGTCGGAAAACGGGTCGGATGCGGTTTTAAGCACTGCGGGTACGGGCGGGTGCGGATTTACAAAATCGGACCCGTGCAGCTCTCTGCCCAGTGTTCCTTTAGTTTTCCCTATATCTGTCCTGATAAATGAACGCAAAACTAAGGCCCCTTCCAGTCGCATGGCAAAGCGATCTAATCTAATACCTTTTAGACGTCACTCTGAGAATAACAGGGGTAAAAAACTTAAAAAAGTTACTATTCAATTAGCACTTTTAAACATCCGTTCACTAAAAAACAAATCCTTTTTGATCAATGACCTCATCACCAGTAACAAACTTGACTTCATGTTTCTAAATGAAACTTGGTTAGATGATAGTTGTAGTGCTACAATCCTCAATGAATCTGCCCCCCCAAACTTTACTTTTATAAATGTTTGCAGATCTATTAGGATAGGTGGAGGAATAGCTGCTCTATTTAAAGATCTCTTTGACTGCAAGCAAGTTTTACTTGGTGACTACATGTCCTTTGAATACTTGAGTATTGCTTTAAAAGGTGCACCATGCATTCTGTTTACAATTATTTACAGACCTCCCAAATACTCCCCAGTCTTTGTTGATGATTTTTCAGAACTACTATCAGCTATTTCCTCAGAATTTGACTGCTTTGTTATTGCTGGAGATTTTAATATTCATGTAGACAAGACAGAAAACAACACTGCAAATGAACTTTTAAATGTTTTAAACACTTTTGATCTGATCCAGCATGTGCACGGTCCTACACACAATCGTGGACACACTCTGGATCTGCTCATTAGCAAAGGTCTAAAAATTTCATCCACTTTTATTAGAGATGTGGCACTGTCTGATCATTTCTGTATTTTCTTTGATATATCAATCAGTCCTGCCACTGAAGATAGACCTGTCTCTATAAAAAAGAGATTCATAAATGAGAACACCAGTGAGCTATTTATGAATGCTATGTCTTTGTCACAGAGTATATCTGCAGACTCTATGGATGTTCTCCTCGATAGCTTTAATGAAAAAGTTAAAAATGCTATCGATGCCATTGCTCCAATAAAGGTCAAGGCGATAACTGGCAGGCGTAAAGCACCCTGGAGAAACACACCAGCAGTACAAAGCATGAAAAGAACATGCAGAAAAGCTGAGCGTATGTGGCAAAAAACCAAACTTGAAACTCACTATAACATCTATAAAGACAGTCTGCGTGCCTTCAATGTTGACTTAGGCAAAGCTAGACAGAATTTTTTCTCTAACATTATAAACAGCAAAATAAATAACACTCGCACCCTTTTTGCAACTGTAGAGAGACTAACAAATCCCCCTTGTCAAGTTCCGAGGGAAATGCTGTCTGATGACAAAAGCAATGAGTTTGCAACTTTTTTCCTTGAAAAGATCAGTAATATCAGAATGGAAATCAGCAAAACTCCATGCGGCAGTCAGGTCATTCTGACTTCAGTACATCAGAAATAGTTCCTCTGTCCGAATTTCAGACAATTGATCTCAAAACCCTGGAGGAAACGGTACAGCATCTTAAGGCGTCAACTTGCAGTCTTGACACACTTCCCACATCGTTTATCAAAAGAGTGTTTAACTGTTTGGAAGCAGATCTCCTAAAAATAGTTAATACCTCACTGCTCTCCGGAACCTTCCCAGAGTCCCTAAAAAATGCAGTTGTCAAACCTCTTCTAAAAAGGGCAATCTAGACAAAACCTTACTGTCTAACTACAGACCAATATCAAATCTTCCTTTTATAGGCAAGATCATTGAAAAGGTTGTCTTCAATCAGCTGACCAAATTCTTGAACTCAAATGGCTACCTGGACAATTATCAGTCTGGTTTCCGTCAGCATCATAGCACAGAGACAGTGCTCATAAAGATAATTAATGATATTCGATTGAATTCTGATTCAGGCAAAATATCAGTTCTGGTTTTACTAGATCTCAGTGCTGCTTTTGACACGGTAGATCACACCATACTCCTACATAGGCTGGAAAACTGGGTAGGGCTTTCTGGGTTGGTACTTAAATGGTTTGGGTCATACCTTAAAGGGAGAGGTTACTATGTGAACATAGGCAACCATAAATCTGACTGGACACCCATGAATTGTGGTGTTCCACAGGGCTCGATTCTTGCTCCGCTTCCCTTTAATTTGTATATGCTCCCACTTGGCCAAATAATGAAAAAGTACCAAATTGCCTACCACAGCTATGCAGATGACACTCAGATCTATCTAGCCCTCTCACCCAATGACTACAGGCCTATTGACTCTCTTTGCCAATGCATTGATGAAATTAACCGCTGGATGTGTCAAAACTTCCTTCAGTTAAATAAAAACAAAACTGAAGTCATTGTTTTTGGAAACAAGGATGAAACTAACAAGGTAAACACATACCTTGACTTAAGAGGTCTAAAGACACAAAGCAAGGTAAAAAATCTTGGGGTCATTTTGGAGTCTGACCTTAGTTTCAGCAGTCATGTCAAAGCAATAAGCAAATCAGCGTACTACCATCTCAGAAACATAACCAGAATCAGATGTTTTATCTCAAGCCAAGATATAGAGAAACTAGTCCATGCTTTCATCACCAGCAGGGTGGATTACTGTAATGGACTCCTTACAGGTCTTCCCAAAAAGACCATCAGACAGCTTCAGCTCATACTGAACGCTGCTGCCAGGATTCTGACCAGAACCAAAAAATCTGAGCATATCACTCCAATCCTCAGGTCCTTACACTGGTTACCAGTTACTTTTAGAATCAACTTCAAAGTATTATTAATTGTCTATAAATCACTCAATGGTCTAGGACCTAAATACATCTCAGATATGCTCATTAAATATAAACCAATCAGACTTCTCAGATCATCAGGATCAAGTCAGTTAGAGATAACAAGGGTTCACTCAAAACAGGGCGATTCTGTCATGAAACTCTAAGGAGAACCCAATTGCAGGCAGACAGGACAAGATGGTAGTACGGGGTAAACACGGCTATTTATTAGACAACTACAAAACAGGCAAAAGGCAAAACAAAACCCACGAGGGGGGAAAACAAGACAGGATAAATAATAAACGTTGATGAGGAAACAGACTGACTAAACTAACAAAACAAATACTGGATTAGAACACTAAACTAACACTTACACGAAAGGGAATCAGGGATCAGGAACAAGGAATCTCCAACAGGTTACAACAGCATACAGACACAGGGTACAGCATACAATGAACGCGCACTAGACAAAGAAACATGAGGACTCTTATAGGGGAAACAAACAGAGGATGGTAACGAGCAACAGGTGCTGGGGATTAGCACTCAGGGGAAGCTGACGAGAAGAGAGAGGGGCGGGGCCAGAGACGAGACACGGAGAGAGAAGAAATCGTCTCTCTCCTACATGAAACAGAGGATTCTGTATGATTCCACCTCTAAACCAAGAAATACCTGACAAGGAGAGGTGGAACCATGACAGATTCAGCGTTTAGCCATTACGCCACCCATAGCTGGAATCTGCTTCCAGAAGACATCAGACATTCACCAACAGTAGATACTTTTAAATTCAGATTAAAAACTCACTTGTTTAGCTGTGCATTCACAAACTGAGCACTGTGCTGGTTCACATCAACTGCACTTCTATTTCTAATTTATTTTTATTTTGCTCTTATTCTTTTTATATATACACTCACATTTGTAATCAATTTTATTGCTGTTTTATTGTTTCTTAAAATCTAAAGTTTTTGTGATTTTAAATCATTTGCATTTTAAAGATACGTTTTAACTTTTTCTGTCAATTTTATGTAAAGCACTTTGAATTGCCCTTGTGTATGAAATGTGCTATATAAATAAACTTGCCTTGCCTTGCCTTGTCTAGAACACACACATAAATAATTTTTCAGAGCATTTATTTTGTAATAATAAATTAATTATTATTATTGTAATCTTATAATATATGCTAACTCGACTCTGAAAAAAATACCACTGTAGAGAACATTTTAGGGAAACCTTAAAAAAATGTGCGGGAAACACTGTTTTACTTGCTTTGGTAAAAAAAATTGCTGTGTTAGACATACATTTTACACAACTAAATTTGTGATCTGTTATCCCACGTTTAAAAAAATGCCAAAGCCACGTAAAGGACAGTCAGTTGCAAGATCAGACCTCTGGTCTTTATGTAGCGGTGTCTTTTCTGCGTTGTGTTGTGTAATAAATTGACACTCAGAACTCGAAAATCCTTGCCATCGCGTCCCCATTTATTGAATCTGTATAACACAAAGAGGCAAATGGAGGACTTATGCAGCAAACGAAGCAGTGCGCGGCAGCAATGCACAACGCACTGCGAGATCACATGCAGACTGGGGCTTTATATTTTCACAAAAACTCAATTTTAAGAACACAATACAATAAATAATGTACCTGTATAACACAAAGAGGCAAATGGAGGACTCATGCAGCAAACGAAGCAGTGCGCGGCAGCAATGCACAACGCTGAGAAAAACATAACATTGCATTTCGTTGAGCAAAATAGTTTAAAGAAAATGTTTATAAACAACACATGCATGCACATCACAGAGGGACTTCTAGTTACAATGATTCCAATCAATTCTATGAACTATAGAACTAATTGAGTCACTACAGAAACACCCGTGACTTACCGCTGCGAGATCACATGCAGACTGGGAAGAAGCTAACAATGCTAGCTCCCCAAATCAGCATGGATGCCAGATATTCGCATGAAATCCATATATGGTCATGGCAAGTGGAATCACAAAATACTGGTTTTAATTGTACACCTGCTACATTCCCCCCTGCTGACTTCCACTTGCTCATGAAAAACAAATAGAAATACATAAAGAAATACATTTTGACAAATAAAAAAAATGCTGCAGTACTCCAAAAATAACAACAACCAGGTACATGAACATCATACAAAAGAAAAGAAAGAAAACATTAAAATTATACCAAAGAATAATACTGCATTTCACATGGAACACCAAATGTTCCAGTCAAAAGACTATTCTGGCAAAAGAACTGTTAGACTGAAAGGTCTGGCCATTAAGACTCTCAGGACGTAGTGCAATCAAAGAAGTAGGCTGCTCAACTACATCTAACAGATCGGATACTGAAAGGTCCAGTCTGTCAGAAGCTGGGAGTTCCGACACCCGCCCCACAGTCCTCTCACATGGTTCATTGACAGCCAAACTCAGATCATCATTGCCACTCATAGACGAGCTCAGTTCACTCACAGCAGTGTCCACACAAGTAGCGACATCAGAAGCCGCATCCTGGATAGGTAGGAAGTTCACTGGCATTATGAGATTTCTATGAACAACTTTTTCAACGCCAGTCACAAAGTTTCTGATTCGGAAAGTATGAACATCACTGTTCATTCCTGTAACAATATAGATGTGTCCCTCCCATCTATCAGCAGTTTTCCTCTTGCCTCGCTCACCCTTATTGGCCAACAATACCCTGTCTCCAATGGACACTGGAGCACCTTTAAGCTTCCTGTTGTAGAGATTTGCTTGCTTCTGCTGTTGTTTCGAAGCGGAACACTGAGCAAGTTTCATAGCCTGTGCAAGATCATCCCTGAAAGACTGCACATACTGGTCATAGTCGACCACTTGGTCATCAAGTAGCACAGAGTCGAACATCATATCAACTGGCAACCTGGGAGTTCTACCGAACATCAACTGGAATGGTGGGTAACTGGTTGTCTCATGAATTGTCGCATTATAACAGAAAGTGAGAGTTTTCAACATTTGCGGCCATCTGTGCTTAGCTTTAGGTGGTAAAGCACGAATCATGTTGCCCAAAGTGCGGTGAAATCTCTCAACAGCTCCGTTTCCCATTGGATGGTATGGCGTTGTATGGGACTTCTGTACACCCGCACACTGAAGCAGTTCAGAAATTAGGCTGCTCTCAAACGACGCACCCTGATCTGAATGAACTCTTTCGGGGAAGCCATAAATGCAGAAAAAGTTATCCCACAACTGTTTTGCAACTGCTTTTGCCGATTGGTTAGGGCAAGGTAAGCCTGTGCCAGTTTGGTAAAATGGTCAGTCACGACCAAAACATCCAATGACTTATTAGATGAATCTTCGGCAGACCAAAAATCCACGCAAACCAACTCAAGAGGTCTTGATGTTTTTATACTCTCGAGCGGAGCTCTCCCCTCAGGCAATGGTGACTTACTGACAACACATCTTCTGCAGCATCGGACGTACTCTTTCACATCCTTCTCCATTCCTTGCCAGTAAAACCGACGTCTGGTCAGGTAGAGCGTCCGGTGCTGACCCTAGTGACCTGCTTCATCATGCACTCCCTTAAGCACTGTATCCCGTAGGGCAGCAGGCACAACAAGCTGGAAAGTCTTATGCTTAGTGATCGCATCTTTGGAGACACGATATAATACATCATTCCTCACTGATAGCTTGTTCCAGTGTCTCAGAAATCGAAGCACAAGAGGAGATTCCTTGCTCCGCTCTCTTCTAGAAGGCCTGCGTTTGCGGTCCACAAAGTAAAGCACTCTGCTCAGATGGGGATCAGCATGTTGTAACTCCGTAAGCTCCTGCCTTGACAGCACTGGATCTTTCAACAACTCAGATGGTACCAATGACCCAATTAACTGTGGAAGCAGGTAATCATATGGTTGAACATGAATGTCTTGTTGCCGACTACTGTCAAGGACGGCAGAAACATCTTCCGTAGAGATACAAGACTTGTCGGATAAAACAGAATGATTCATCCCCAAATCTGAAAAGGTCTTGTCAGGCGTTTGTTGTTTGTTGGTTACAACTCGAGATTCCTCCAGGAGAGCACCATAAGGAACCCTGGTAAGTCGGTGAAACACGCTGGGCTGCACAAACGGTTCACGGCTGAGGGCATCAGCAACAATGTTTTTAGACCCAGGGATGTATTTGATATCAAAGTTGAACGGGGCAAGCTTAGCAACCCATCTTTGCTCGCAAGCATCTAACTTGGCCTTAGTAAGAATGTAAGTCAGTGGGTTGTTGTCTGTCCACACTGAAAACTGATGACCCCTCAGCCAGTCACAAAATTTTTCACAAACAGCCCATTTAAGCGCAAAAAATGATGTTTTATAAACAAAGTTCGGGAGGAGCCGGAGCATATAATCAAACCCGGCTGGTTCGCAATCAGTAATCAGGGCTTCCACCCTACCTGCTAAGCGAGTCAGCCCATAAATAAGCAAGACTTCTTACTTGCTGCGATAACGAAGCAACGGTACAGTGCATAAATAAAGGACGTTCCCACTCAACCGCCTTAATGCCCCTTCTCAGACGCCTGACATGGATTTCGGCACGCGATCAATTCATTCTAACAGCCAAGCATATCCCCGGGTCCAGAAATCAGATTGCTGACGCACTGTCCCGCTTTTCATTTCAGAAATTCAGGCAGCTAGCGCCGGATGTGGACCTCTATCCAACACCTGTACCTCCATATTCAGAATTGATCTTCGTCTAAATCACCCTTTAAAAGCCATGCTGGACGTTTCACTCGACGCCATCATTCAAGTTGTCTCCCCCAGGACCATACAGCATTATCTCACAGCCTGGAGAAACTTCAAAGTATTTCACCACATCTATAACCTCCCCTTCCCAGATTTCTCTCTCCTCTCCATCACATCATTTATCTCCTTCCTAAGTACCATTAAAAATCTCCAAGCAAGCTCAATTAAAGGATACTTGAGCGGAATCCAATTTTTCCATAAATTAATTTTCAATGCCCCTTCCCCAGTCATAGCCAGCTCTCAAGCTTCCATGCTTATAAAAGGCATCCAGAGAACCCGACCCACCCTCCCAGATGCCAGACAACCCATCACTATAGAAATTTTGAGCAAATGTATTACAACCCTTCGCAGAGGATACCACTCCAAACATACAGCACGCACGCTAGATGCCATGTTCATTCTGGCTTTCTTTGGATTTCTCCGATGTTCAGAAATCTCCACCACAGCAAATTACGATCCCGCAATTCATCCCAACTTTTCAGATCTATCAGTGCTCGACTCAGAACCAATCTCCTTTTTCATCAAGCAAAGCAAGACAGATCAAGCCAGAAGAGGACATTTTATCTACATCTTCAATCTTCAATCTCCACTCCAGCCATACCAAACCCTCGTAGCCTACCTCCGTTTTAGAAGATCTCAAGTCAAATCACCATCCGAACCGCTCTTCGTAGACGATTCAAACCTACCCGTCACACGCTTCTGGTTCCAAAAACACCTGAAGTCAGTTTTGCTCCACTCCGGCATTCCAGCAGACCATTTCTCTAGTCATTCCTTCCGCATTGGCGCAGCAACTACAGCCGCACAAAAGGGCCTTTCACAACGTCAGATTCAAGCGCTCGGACGCTGGTCATCTGAAGCATTCAAGACTTACATCAGGTCTGACCGTGCCCTCATCAGAGAAGCCCACCGGACACTCATCACCAGACTCATCTAAGTATCAACTAAGAAATCCCCAGCCACCCTCAGTTCGGCCAGAGCCCTGTTTCCCCCCAACGATCCAACGCAGCAAAAGCGTTTCATCAGAAGCCTCAGGGGCCAATGCTTTCTATACTCTCCCGCAGCAAACTCTGGCTTCGGGAAGGTGACTTGGAGGGACTGGATAGTGGTTGTGACTGCTGCGGCAGAGCACGAGGAAGAAGCACGGGCCTCTGCGGGGGCGGTCGCTGCGGCGATACTGGCTTCGGGAAGGTGGCTGGGAGGAATTGGATAGAGGTTGTGACTGCTGCGGCAGAGCATGAGGAAGAAGCATGGGCCCCTGCTGCGCCGACAGCAGACACCAATTCTACAGAAGCCAGTATCGCCGCAGCGACCGTCCCCGCAGGGCCCCGTGCTTCGTCCCCGTGCTCTGCCGCAGCAGTCACAACCACAATCCAATCCCTCCCATGTCACCTTCCCGAAGCCAGTATCGCCGCAGCGACCACCCCCGCAGGGGCCCGTTCTTCCTCCCGTGCTCTGCCGCAGCAGTCACAACCACCGTCCAATCCCTCCCAGTCTCCATCCCGAAGCCAGTATCGCCGCAGCGACCGCCCCCGCAGGGGCCCGTGCTTCATCCCGTGCTCTGGCGCAGCAGTCACAACCTTTATCCAATCCCTCCCAGTCACCTTCCCGAAGCCAGTATCGCCGCAGCGACCGCCCCCGCAGGGGCCCATGCTTCTTCCTCATGCTCTGCCGCAGCAGTCACAACCTCTATCCAATTCCTCCCAGCCACCTTCCCGAAGCCAGTATCGCCGCAGCGACCGCCCCCGCAGAGGCCCGTGCTTCTTCCTCGTGCTCTGCCGCAGCAGTCACAACCACTATCCAGTCCCTCCAAGTCACCTTCCCGAAGCCAGTATCGCCGCAGCGACCACCCCCTTAGGGGCCCGTGCTTCCTCCAGTGCTCTGCCGCAGCAGTCACAACCATTATCCAAATCCTCCCACTCACCTTCCTTCCCCAAGCCAGTATCGCCGCAGCGACCGCCCCCGCAGGGGCCCGTGCTTCTTCTTAGTGCTCTGCCGCAGCAGTCACAACCTTCCTCAGCCCTTCCCACCCAAGTTTCCCCCCCCACAGGGGGCTCGCCCTGCCTACACACCCTCTCACACAAAAGAATCAGTTCCCATTTCCAACCCAGCTATTTCAACACATCAGGCCAGCTATCATCCACGTCACAGCAGGAACTTGCCCCATCAAGAGTGTCATCCCTTTCACCGCAGTTCCATCCGCTCTTGCCTGAGCTCACATCAACTACCCACTCGCACACCACGCAGCCTCTAGCCTCGCCTTTGGGGGGTATGCGCTGTCCGGCTGCTGTCTAGTTCTACGCCTTTGGGGGTTTGCTCTGGGTTCGGGCCGTTTCCGAGCTCTGGACACTCACCCTAGCGGGGGGAGTGTTCCGGGTTCAGAAGGAACCGGCGAGCTCGGAGCCCGCTCCCCGGACAGCACGCCAAACACGCATACCTTTTACACTTCTGCTAACCGTTTATTATCTGCATAGGTGAACTCGTGAAACTCTAACCTGTGTGCTGGATATTTCGATTGTGCATAGTTTAACGACTTGCTGGCAAAGGCTATGGGGCGCGCAACTTCTTCACCATCCACTACCTGAGACAACACGGCCCCAAGACCATTACTAGAAGCGTCGACAGACAACAGGAAAGGTTTACTGAAATCTGGGTGAGCCAAAACTACCCTATCAATTAGAGTCTGCTTTAGGGTGTGAAAGGCGTCCCTACACTCTTGTGTCCAATCTGCAGAAGTTAGGCTTCTACCTGCTGTCACACGTCTCCGTCCTTTGTTGTACTTCGCTTTCTTCATGCCTGAAGTCAACGCAAAGAGGGGCTTGCCAACACGAGAGAAGCCCTCAATGTATTGCTGATAGAAGACCACCATGCCCAGGAACGACCTTATTTTGGTTTGCGAAGGTACATCATAGCCATCTTCCATCAGATCCTTTTCTGAGATATCTACAATAGCTTGTACCTTGTCTGGGTATGTAGCTATGCCTTTACTACTCACAATATGACCAAGAAATTTAACAGAGGGCTTCATGAAATGACATTTCTTTGGTGACAACTTGAGGTTGTGAGTCTGAAGCCTCTGGAAAACCATCTCAAGACGTTCCAAAGCCAGCTGCTCATCGGGAGCAAAAACAAGGATGTCGTCAAGATAGCACAGCATACTCATGAAGTTTTGATCACCAAATATGCTCATCATCATCCTCATGAATGTTGCAGGGCTATTGCATAGCCCTTGAGGAAGGCGATTATATTCGTAAAGACCGAAGGGCGTCGTAAACGCTGTGAATCTCTTGTCATCCTCGTGTACCTCCACGTTATAATAGACTGATGTCAGATCCAATGTAGAGCATCGGCAAGATGTGGAAGGGGATGTGCATCCTTGACGGTGCGTGCGTTCAGCCAGCGGAAGTCTGTGCACAGCCTCAAATCACCATTTCTTTTCCAGACTAACACCAGGGGTGATGCATAGTCGCTCATTGATTTCCTGATTATTTCACGCTCCTCCATCCCATTTAAGGCCTCACGCAGCTTCTCAAAATGTGACGGTGCCAATCTTCTGTACGGAAGTCAGAATGGCTTTTTGTCACTTAAGGAGATTCTATGAACGAAGCCTTCCGCCCTACCACAATCTAGTCCGTGACGCGAGAATATTGACTCAAACTTGAACAACAATTCAACCAATTTCTGCCTCCAATAAGGCGTCAGCGAGTTTGAAACAACATCAATATCCTGAAGTCCAAGGCCAGACAGTGTTGAGCTTGTCAGATCAAGTTCCTTGGAGAGTTGCTTGTCGAAGTTGAACTGATCAATATCGTCCGTCTGGCTTCCAGTGACAACTCCATTACACTGCAAATCCTTTTTTTTCAGCAACTGACATATTAACGCAGTCAATGTCAAAATCCTCAAGAGCCATGCACGTATATACATCTGCCAGCTTACAGTTGCATTTCAAACAGACAGGTTTGTTCGAGGGGTTGATCACTTTTACTGGCGTACAGCCATCGCCCCATAATGACACAACTACCCTACCTACCAATACATTTCTCGGAGCTGTGCGCACTGTGGTGGGCTCCACAATAACTGTACTGCCAACAGATAGCGTTTTGTCACTAACAAGTCTACCCCACACTATATGTTCTGTCATGGGCTCTAAAGTGACAGCATGTTTCAGTTTCACAGTTCCTACTTTTGCAGGTAGATCCTTTCCTTTCCATGATTCCACATTGCACAAAAATTGAAGTAGTGCCTTTGTGTTAGCATCTTTACTCTCCATGTCAGACACTTTCTCCCAGAAGTCACCTGACAATTTAACATAATGAATCAGATGTTTAATGACATTACTTCCCAGAATGAAATCAGAAGTTTGCCTTCAACAATCAAGGTGGGTACACAGAATGAGCAGTCAAAGATTGTCATCTGTACATCACAAACTCCCAGCGGCTTTGTACTTTGACCGCCACAGCCAATCAGTGTGAGCGTTGTTGCGGCTATGTCATTCGAGGAAAGTACTTTAGCTTCCATGAGTTTAGACAGGGCGTGTAAACTCATAGTACAGGCCATAGACCCGCTGTCATGGGCGCCGTAAAGGGGTGGAAGGTTAGGACGATTCTAAGGGCCCAGGCTGATTTAGGGCCCAGAAGAGCAGACCCCCTTTTATTTTCCTATTTCATTTCTCTTTTTTTATACATACATTAAATGTGCTAGGGCCCCTCGTGCACTAAATGTGTATTTTGTCCGTTTTGACTATAGATTTAATATTTAAAAAACAAATAATGGATTTACTGTTGCAGTCTCACCCCTCCCTCTCATAATGGTTCATTCCACCCGCGCTGTCCGAGCTACGATAGCTAGTGTAGCGTCTCTTGCTTATAGGACCTGCTATGATGCAGCGCAGACAGTGACACACGCAGGCATGTCACATCAAAAGTCATGGCATCAAAAACGGAAAGAGAAGACAGAGAACGCCAAAGTCGACAGTATGTCACACAGTTTTTCAAAAAGAAAGGTAGCTTGCCCTATTCCTGTATTCCAAAACTTATTTTGTTGCTACATGACCAGCTTTTATCTAGCTAGCCTAGCTTAGTAAAATAATTACTGAATTATGATTTACATCCAACAATAATAACATCTTTGCTGTCTCCGGGACGTTATCATGTCTCGTAGACTCAGATTCAGTGGCTGCTGCACACCCACGTCCCCGTCTCAGCCGAACAAGGTGAGCCTGAGCGCGAAACTTCGCGAAGATTGAAGCCTCTAAACACGTCTTATCTACTGTGTTCGCCACATGATGATAACTTTGCAAAACAAAAAGAAATCTACGCGCTTCAAAAATTACAAAATCAGTTTGCCGTGTCGTGTGTTCTGTGAAGTGACAGTGCTGCTGCTACGATCGATGCTGTCAAACTTGACGTTCTTAATATGAATAAAATGCCCCAGAAAAAAATAATATAGAATTGAATAAAACGTGTCTGTAGTAACCATTGTCTATAAGGAGTTTACAAAATAGATATTTAAATTTTTCATATTAAGAAAACTAAATAGGCCAATAAAAATAATATGGTTAGTGTGTGTGTGTGTTCTCCCTTTTATGTAAACATGTACATATTTCTATATTTTTTTCTTGTTTTTGTAGGCTTTGTACTCATCTTTAGACATTTTAACTATGCAATGTGCTAAGTATCTTTTTTTGAAGTATACAGGGCATGTTTATTGGGTTAAATTTTATCTGTAAAAAATGTAAGGGGTCCAGAAATTTTGATTTCCACCCCTGCCCGCTGTCAAGCATGCCTTGAAGTGAAACACTATTCTGGACTAGAACGTCAGTAAAGAACAGATCATCATCCGAGTTAAGCTTCTGCACATTTTGAAAAATCACTTTTGTGTCATCATCCACGCTGTTGCAAAAATCTGAATAAATTGATGCCACATCAATGACATCACTACCAGGGGATATTTCACATGGCCCACCACTAGTCCCCTCCTTGTGTGGGCCAATTAGTTTCCCTGCTGACCCGCGTCTGGGCTTTTCTGCTGAACTTGGGGTTTCTGATCAGTCCCAACTGGGCAATCAGATGCTCTGTGGCCAGAGGAATGACAATTAAAGCACAGACGGTTTACACGGCAGTGTGAGAAGGTATCATGACTCATATCACCACACACTTCGCAAGCTATATTTACTTTGGTCATTCCACCTTTTCCTTTATGTTGTCTAAAGGATCTTGTTGCATGCTGACATGTACCCTGATCCAAAACACGTTCCAACAGATGTATCAAACGACTCAAAGACTGGTCCTGAGAAGGTTGCTCAGTAACTTGGGGGTGTGGTACCACTGCAGCATCCATCTCTAAAGCACGACTGTGGGCACTCAAAACATCCATCGACTGAGCATGACACGCAATGCCACTCGCATATGTATTAGACTTGCGTCTTTGAAGCTTATTCTCCCTTTGATACTCATCCAGTCTAATCTGCACATCAGCTACAGTCCATTCAGCCAACGGCTTACACTTGAATATAAGGGACAGCTCTGGATCGGGACAGTTCTGAATGAACATTACAGTAACTTCGCGAAAGAGGTCATCTAGAGATTTTCCCTGTTTCTTCAGTCCTTCTCTAGCAATGTCAATAGCATTATGCAGCCTAATCCAATAGTCGAATGGTTTCTCATTTTGCATAGGTAATGTGGCGTAAAAGTCTGCCAAAGGCATACTAGAACACACGACGTCACTACAATGTTGTTTGAGCAAATCATACACTGGCTTTGGACCCTTACTGAGATCAATCAATGGGTTGCTTCTCAGCCCAACTCTCACAACATCACGTGCTCTGCCCTGTAACTTAGTCAACACCTCATCTGCTTGGTCTTGTAAGGGTACTACACGCTTTCGCAAGTACACTTTTACCGTTTCTACCCACTCATCGACAGAAAATTTCTCGTCTGCATCACCTCTGAAATATGGGGGGTCTATAACGTCATGCTGAACAATTAAGCCAACTTTTGATAAGTCACTAACATTGATAGTCGACTCACTTTGTTTGGTTTGGCCAAAAACCCCAGATTCAAGACAGGACGGAATGTTCTGGCCAATGCTACTACCTATCTGTTTCACAATGTCATTAATCAAGGTCACTGGCACAGCGTTTAACTCAGATAATTGCACTGAATCATCAGAAAGGGCACACGGCTGAGACAGAGTAGGTGTCCGCACATCAACATTTCTTGTTTGAATAGGGGTTGAGAAAAGCGGACCAATTTTATCAGCCCTATCAACGTGGTGTGCATGGGCAAACTTCAGTACACCCCGCTCTCTACCCATACCGTATTGGCTTTTAAAACCCTCCATAACAGAATTTTTTTACTTTTTTTCTCAAATTTCTCAAAGAATACATACAATTCAAATGCTGGATGTTCACAGTCCATCAAAAACTTTAGAAACGTTTGTTTCAAATATAATTTGCGTGATTCCAGTTCAGTTTACATTTTCCATTAGCGAACCTCTCATCTACGAAGTCATGTGGTACTCCATCCAGCGGCTGGACGCTCGTGCACTCACAACCCGGTGATTTTCCACTCGCGATGTACATCACAGGCACATGAAGAGTGAAGCGACGGTCACGGCACCAGTTGTAGCGGTGTCTTTTCTGCGTTGTGTTGTGTAATAAATTGACTCTCAGAACTCGAAAATCCTTGCCATCACGTCCCCATTTATTGAATCTGTATAACACAAAGAGGCTAATGGAGGACTTATGCAGCAAACGAAGCAGTGCGCGGCAGCAATGTACAACGCGCTGCGAGATCACATGCAGACTGGGGCTTTATATTTTCACAAAAACTCAATTTTAAGAACACAATACAATAAATAATGTACCTGTATAACACAAAGAGGCAAATGGAGGACTTATGCAGCAAACGAAGCAGTGCGCGGCAGCAATGCACAACGCTGAGAAAAACATAACATTGCATTTTGTTGAGCAAAGTAGTTTAAAGAAAATGTTTGTCAAACTACACATGCATGCACATCACAGAGGGACTTCTAGTTACAATGATTCCAATCAATTCTATGAACTATAGAACTAATTGAGTCACTACAGAAACACCCGTGACTTACCGCTGCGAGATCACATGCAGACTGAGAAGAAGCTAACAATGCTAACTCCCCAAATCAGCATGGATGCCAGATATTTGCATGAAATCCATATATGGTCATGGCAAGTGGAATCACAAAATACTGGTTTTAATTGTACACCTGCTACATTTAGCTGGAGGTGTAGATTGTGTCGTAAAAAGTATATATAGTTTATATTCTGTGAGATTTTACAACAAGACACCTCGTCAAAGTCGGCAGTTTGGTCCAGTTGGGCACAAAACATATTTCATCGTGACACATTGAAAAATAGAAAATGGTTATATGTACTGTGGACCTTCAATAGAAAAAACATCAGAAGACTGGTTGAAGAGCAGAGCCAAAAAGAAAAAGAAAGTTCTTGCAAGGCTGATGAAAGCATAGACGATAACACTTAAAGTGGGAATATGGTATCCAATGTGAGTTAGAAAGAAAAATCAACAGAGTCTGTACAGCCTGATCTCAGAGAAAAAAAAACATTGGAAATGGATAATAAAAGTAACACAGAACACCCAGCAAGACAGATTACCAATAACAGAAAGGGAGAAAAGGGTTTGCACAAGTCAGATGAAACAAAGTCACAACATCCTGATTTCGAGGCAACTGATTAGGCCGAAAGTGAAACAGAAACAAAAGGTGACACAAAACAGACAGCTAGACATTTCAGATCTGGGCAAAAGGAAGACACTAAGTCAGACGAAAACGAATCAAAGGATAGTCATGTTGAGTCAAAGACCAGTCATCATGATATACCAGACAGCACAAAAGGAGAGAGTTTTGACAGTGAACATGAAACACTCTTTCAGAAGTACACAGAAAATTCTGAGAAAAGCTATGTACCACATACAGAAAAAGAGAAAATCAAAGTCCTGCGAAAGGAACACGAGGCAAAAATCTACACTGAAGGGAAGGTATCAGAGACCTCTACTTCCAGTGGATCAAGTAAAGCAGCCAGCATTGAAAAAAACAAAGTATAGAAAGGTCCCATGCACTGCGGTGAAATTCATTATTGTGATCTCACCAAAAGACTGTAAGAAGATAGCACCCATGAAAGACTCCACAACACTTCAAAAACCATGGACCAACATACTGTACCAACACTTAAGACTAAAAAATTCTTGCTGTGCCCTTAATTTTATCTACCACCATGTACGTTGTGTAGGCAGCTGGAAAAAACATGTGCCCTACCTAAAGGTAGAAGCAGTTTGCAGTTCCAACTTAAGCTGTCGAAGTACAACCGGCAACAAGGTTCAAAAGGTGGAAACAGACTACAACTGGGCTTTGATGCAAGCTGTTGTTATCGCCTTCAATCCACAAAGCATTGATGCATACCTGGAGTGGACCTTTGCTGTACACATGAAGATCAAGACATGGTTGGAGATAAAAGGAATTTATATTTTGCATCTCTGTTCTGCCCACATCATCAAGGCGGTCAGTGTCAGCATTGGCAAGAAGACTGGTGACAAAGGACTGAAAGAGTTCTGCACGTTTGTGTTTGCCAGGCTTCAAAAAAACGTAAATGTTGGGGCAGCAAGTGAAATCGTCAGGCACTTTTGTGTTTTGCTCCTGGCCAGCCATGAGAGTGCAACATTCATCAATATCTTGAGGGTCTAATTAGACACAAAAAAGCTGCCATAGAAGACATTAAAGATGAAAAATACATTGACATGTGGGAGAATGAAGAAGAAAGAAGGTCAGCCAAGACAATTGTGGGCCGATCTCCATGTTCAAGGCTGTTCAAAAAAGTCTTTGAGGAAGTAAAACACACAGTGGATTCAGAGAAAGATGAACATAACAGAAATGCTTACTACTGTCCAGAAGTGCCCATTGTCCTAATGGATAATTATATGGGAATCTACCCACTGTGGAGCGATGCACTTCTTGGAGATTTAAGGAAACAGGCATCGGACAAGGAGAACACAGGCCACACATCAGAATCACAACGGCAGAATTCATTCACAGAATGTACGCATCGCTCAACGAAAGATACAGAGAGCACATCATTTGCCACAGTTTACCAGATAAGCTCCTTGTGTGTCCAATGAGGCCAAAGAAGAGTGTGGTGTTTGCTGAGGAAAGCCGGGCTAAACGGGAAGAGCCAGCACCATAAAAAGCTGAACAGTCATAGTACTATTCGGTTTCAAAATAGAAGCCCAAACCTAAAACCAAAGCAATGCCATCCAAGAAGGATGAAACAACAGACAGTAACCTGCCCAAACACCGGAATTTATGTGACATGACTGTATCGAAACAGGTAAGTCACCCAATGACGTCAGTCCTTGTCAACGATAACAATCATCCTTATTAATTTTTGAAATATGCAAATAGTTTTATAAACAACTTCAATCTACTGATTTTATAGGTGGAGTTTTTGTGGACATGTCCTGAAAAAGATGGTTGTGTCCGTGTTCAAATCAACCTTAACTCTGAGACAGAATTGCTTTTGGCATTGCTTTGGAGAAGCAGTTTTGTTGCAGCTCGAGAATCAACTGGAAGTCGTAAGTGGAATTTGAATTTGAATTGTTTAGAAGTGTCTTATTGAGCCGAACGCAGTTTCATTCCATTGCTGAGCTACGTGTTAATAGTTGCGCTCTTTTCGCGTGTCATTTGGGAGATATTGGAAGGCGTGTCCTGCTGAATTCAATTGCGTGATTTAAGATTAGATTAGATTCAACTTTATTGTCATTACACATATACAAGTACAGTGTAACGAAATGTAGTTTAGGTCTAACCAGAAGTGCAATTAGCAAGTGCAGATATACAGTGTGAATAAATACAGAATACAATATTAGGAAAATACTATACAAATGTTGTATGAAAATATGACAGTCGGTATGTACTATGAACAATATATACAGAAGGCTATATACTGTGAACATTAATGTACAGGTGGTTATGAACAGATAACAATATAGACAATACAATAGTGCAAGTGACTTGAGTGTGCAATAGTTACAGACATTAGCTATTAAAGTTACAGTGCAGTAGATGAGTTAATGCGGTTATTAAAGGTACAGTGCAGTACATGAGTTAATGCAGTTGTTGAAGTTATAGTGCAATACATGAGTAGATGCAGATAATACAGTTACAGTGTATTAGATGAGTTAGTACAGTTATTGAAGTTACAGTGCAGTATATGCGTTAATGCGGTTATTAAGGTTACAGTGCAGTAGATGAGTTAATGCAGTTATTGAAGTTACAGTGCAATAGATGAGTGGATGCAGTTAGTTATGCAATAGATGCAATAGATGCAATAGATGAGTTACAGTGCAGTAGATGAGTTAATGCAGTTATGAAAGTAGTTTATTAGTGCAATTGAGCATTCAGTGTAATATTCCTGGTGTGCAAGTGAGCAGTATAGAGTGCAAATGATGCTATGTGTGTGTAAACAGTCCGGTAGGGCAGATACATGAAGTACTGGTGTGTACAGTTCAGTCATGGATGCAGCCCTGTTATGCAATGTAAACAATGTAGTAGCAGCATTAAAGTTAAAGTTATGAGGGTTAGTGGAATCAGTGGGGAGCAGAGTTCAATAATGAAACAGCTCTGGGAAAAAAGCTGTTTCCTAGTCTGCTGGTTCTTGTCCGGAGGCACCTGAAGCGCCTACCGGAAGGCAGGAGAGTAAACAGTCTATGAGCGGGGTGAGAGGAGTCCTTGAGAATGCTGCGAGCTCGACGCAGTCAGCGTTTCCTCTGGATGTCCTCAATGGAAGGGAGTGTAGTCCCTGTGATGCGCTGGGCTGTTTTCACCACCCGCTGCAGTGCCTTGCGCTCAGCAACAGAACAGTTCCCGTACCAGACTGTGACACAGTTGGTCAGGATGCTCTCTATCGTGCAGCGATAGAAGTTCACCAGGATAGTTGAAGACAGTTGGTTCTTCTTCAGTGTCCTCAGAAAGAAGACACGCTGGTGAGCCTTCTTGACCAGGCATGAGGTGTTGGTGGTCCAGGACAGGTCCTCCGAAATATGGGTCCCCAGGAACTTAAAACTGGAAACACGTTCAACAGCCATCCCGTTAATGTGGATGGGGTCGTGTGTGCCTCCTTTCGCCTTCCTGAAGTCCACGATGATCTCCTTTGTCTTGGAGGTGTTAAGGAGCAGGTTGTTGTCTGAGCACCATGTGGCCAGGTGCCGTACCTCCTCCCTGTAAGCAGTCTCATCGTTGTTGCTGATGAGACCAATCACTGTTGTATCGTCTGCGAACTTGATGAAGGAGTTAGATCCATTCACAGGCCTCCAGTCGAGTGTGAAAAGGGAGTAGAGAAAGGGGCTCAGTACGCAGCCCTGTGGTACACCAGTGTTGAGGGTGATGGTGGTGGAGCAGATGTGGCCTAACCTAACAAGCTGAGGCCTGTTCGTCAAGAAATCCATAATCCAGTTGCAGGTTGAGTTGTTAATGCCTAGGTTTCCAAGTTTGCTGATTAGCTTGGAAGGGATGACGGTATTGAATGCAGAGCTGAAGTCTACAAACAGCATGCGTGCATAAGTGTCCTTATTATCCAGATGTGTGAGCACGGAGTGCAGCGCCATTGACACTGCATCATCTACGCTCCTATTGCTGCGGTAGGCAAATTGGTATGGGTCCAGTGTGGATGGTAGAGAGTCTTTTAGGTGTGACAAGACCAGCCGCTCGAAGCACTTCATAACAATGGGTGTGAGTGCTACAGGGCGGTAGTCGTTCAGGCATGTCGGGCTGGAATGTTTTGGAATGGGAACATTGGAGGTGGATTTGAAACATGCTGGAACAACTGCTTGGGCGAGGGACAGGTTGAAGATATCCGTGAAGACCCCAGCGAGCTGCTCCGCACATGCCCGGAGTACGCGACCAGGGATGCCATCAGGGCCAGCAGCCTTACGTGCGTTTATCCGGCTTAGTGCAGTGTAAACATCTGTGGAGTTAAGTGTGATGATTGGGTGGTCAGTAAAAGGTGTGAGCCTGGTGGCGGGTTCCTTATTGTCTCTCTCAAAGCGTGCATAAAAGTCATTAAGCTCGTTCAGAAAGGCAGCATCTGTGGCTATGGGGATGGAGTGGTTGGGTTTGTAGTCACTTATGGCCTGGATGCCCTGCCACATGCGTCGAGGGTCAGAGTTGGTAAAATGCTCCTCTAGCTTCAACTTGTAGCAGTGCTTGGCCTTTCTGATGCCCCTCTTCAGATTTGCCCTGGAAGTACTATAGGCCTGTGCATCACCTGATCTGAAGGCGGTGTTGCGTGCTTTCAACAGGAGGCGCACTTCCTTGTTCATCCATGGCTTCTGATTAGGGTATATGGTGATCTGCTTCTGAGTTGTGACACTATCAATGGTGGTATTGATGTAGTCCAATACAGAAGAGGTGTAGCTGTCTATGTCCGTGTGAGAGCCACTGGTGGCCTGAGAAGCAAACATACTCCAGTCTGTGCGTAGAAACCTTTCCTGGAGTGTGAAGTCTGCCCCCGCAGGCCACACCTTGATGGTCTTCACTGATGGCTTCACACGATTAATGAGAGGTGAGTACTTGGGGGTGAGGAACAAAGAAAGGTGATCAGATTGACCCAGGTGGGGGAGGGGTGTCGCGGCGTAAGCTTCAGCCATGTTTGTATAGACATGATCCAAAGTTTTGTTTCCTCTTGTGTGGCAGGAAACATGCTGATGAAATTTAGGGAGCACTGTCTTTAAGTTAGAGTGATTAAAATCTCCCGCAACAATAAATGCAGCCTCCGGGTGAGCAGTCTGTTGTTTACTGATGGCTGCATGAAGTTCTTTCATAGCAAGCTTGAAATGCATTTCTGCTGTAGTTATCTTGAAATAGATAACTACAGCAGAAATGCATCATCTTCATCAGAGCTCAGATCGTTACTGCTGGAGTAAAGGACTTCCGAAGGTTCTAGCCAGTTAGGATATTCGCATTCTTCAACAGTAATATGTTCGGTTATGGTGTCTATTGCCTGATAACTTGTTTTCACAGTGTCCTGATGAGCTCTTAGCTCATGTAATTTTCTATTCAAAACACACTGAAGTCCTTGAATCCCGTCATCTGGAAGATTCCAGGGGTTAACTAGAAAACATACACAAATAAAACTTGTTAATATTTCATGTGGGATCAGGAGATTGTGAATAGATGATTACATACATGAATACATACAGATAATGAATACTTACCACCCGAAATTATGGTATCAAGCAAACTGTTCAGCTTGTGTTCCTGACTTCTTAGATAAAGCCAGTGTTGCTTTGCCTCTTGGACAAGGACAGTCTGTTCTTCCTCTAATCGTTGAATCAGCATTACCTTGTCAAAGACTTTCTTCTTTGTCAAGAGGTTGACATCATCTACATAATACAGGTAAAACAGGTAAATAAGATAAAGACATGGTGGCTAAATATTTCAATGTGAATACCAATATTATGCAACACTGACCTTGCTCAGTTAGCTGCCAGGGGAAAACGAAGTCGTTTTGAAGGACCTCTTCAATGGACACTACCTTAAAGGAGGGGTCAACAAGGGCATTGTGCTGTTCAATGGAAGAAGACAGCTTTTTTCTCTCCTCATTCATTTTTCTTCTTATTTTATTGCGTCCTTTGTTTGTGGCTAAAACATAATAAATTGACATTAAGCATTTTTATTACTATTTGTTATTGATAATTTTAGAAGGAGTAGTACTAATGATAATATTTACGATGAAGACAATGAATAAATAGTTCTATCCTTAATATTAAACATACCAGTGTGTCTGTACAGACGATGCTGCCGTTGTTTAATACACAAAGATAATTCTTCAATTGTGTTCCTTATTGGCTGAATTGCAGCATCGTTGTTTCCTACACTTGCTGTAAAAAAAGTCACAAAATTTTCAATCAATTAAAAAAATTGATTGGTCAGTCACAAGTTATAGCATACTACAGTGACAGTTTTTGCAAAGGTAAACAGAATGACATATGGCTGTTACATACTAGTATGGGCCCACTCCTGTACATCTGTGACCCACTGATACAGTATACCATCATCTACAGACAGTTCTTTTTTCATGTCTTGTAGGCTTTCCGTCTCTTTTTTTAGATTCTGCTGGGTCTGAAACATACAAACCAATAAACCAGTGATAAAGGTAGTTACAATGGCAAAAGTACTTGATAAGTTGGTGTCCTGAATTAACTGGACACAAAATGTCATCTCATCTTCATGGAAGTTAAAAGCAGAGGCAAATCATCATGTGTTTAAGCTTATGCCACAAAACCAATTATAATCTTTCATGTCTTGAAATACAATCACATTAAATGTTCATATCCAGACAGACAGTTAAATAAATAGACAGATGTTTGTGTGTGTTTGCATGTCTCTCTGCATTTGTTATGTACGTTTGTCTGTGTGCGAGTTTTTGTATGTTTGTTAAAGAGATTTATGGAATGTACATTTGAGAGTTGACAGTTGGATTGTAAAAAACAAACACTGGGTCTGAACATTCAATGTAAGATTACATCCGTTTAGGGGAACTGTTTCACACGGTATGGACTTTTCTCTTGTAGTAGAAGCAATTTGTGCAGCATTTAGTGGACATATTTTTTTTCTTCAGTGGTGCATGCCATAAAGACCCGAGCCCACAGGCAGGATTTTGGGTGCACAAGCACCAAGTGTGGACCGCCTGCGCTCCACCTGTGAAACCGCCCATGTTGTGCTGCTTTCTGCTTTCCTATTGAAAAAAAACTAGACACTCACACCTGCTGTGTTCCTCTGAAAGGCCCACAAGTCTAATGCCTTAGTTTACAAACTATGTTCTAAATATTTAAAAAGTATCATCAATATGCAGAATTCTATAATGTGTTGACTTAAATGATGATGAGATGACATTTTGTGAGAAATACATGAAAATCAAGTGAACTTTGAAAAAACTTTACTAATCCAAACAAGCACAAAGGTCTGATGCTTCAACATTTAACACAAACAATAAAGATGAATATAAATAAATATTGCCTTTTGATATCTTGTGCAAATAGTTTGGCACATATTTTTAGTCTTCATTTTGTTCCACCCCATACACTGCAATGTCAGCAAATCTGTTCGTCCTGTCAATCAAAACAAATTAATCACATAGATACACTAGTTTCAAATTACTTTTGGGAGGTGAGACTTAAAAATGTAGAAAAGTTTTTGGAGCCAACATTACATAAAAACTTACTTACCTGCTTTGGACATAAACTTAGTGCTCATACCAATTCTTGATAAAAAGCTATTAGCTTGTTCTACTTCTTCCCCCATGGTATATGCAGCACCCTTTTGAAAACTTCCACTCCATTTGATCTAATGAGTGAGAAAAAGTTTAATTCATTCAGGTTATATCTGAATAGACTGTTTAATATAAAATAAGCAATATGAACACATTGGCCTGACATACCTCACATTTTACACCATGAACTTTCGCGTGCATAACTGAGAGGAATGGCTTCATGTTCAGTAGATGTCTCAGTTCCGGGCAGGCCTGGCAAACTTTGATCAAGTATGGCCAGTATTTGCACATAATGTCAGCGCAAAAGAAAGTTGCATTTTCTGTCCAGAGCTCTTTCTGTAGGTACAAAGGATATGCATAGATCTCTCCTCTGAACATATTGAGTGCCCTCAAAAGAACACCATGCCTACAGACACCGACTTCAATTCCCTCCTCGTCCAATTTACTGCTGGTCTTGCTGGAAAACTCTTTAGCGGCTGTGAACTCCGCAGATCCACAAACACCTTTGCCCCCAACCTAGATGAAGTACATGATAAAAAAGAAGGGATAGAGAGAAATATAAAACAGACAGACTTGATTTATGAACTGTGTACACAGTATGTGAAATCACTGTTTAAAACTTTCCCCAAACAAATCATAAATTATATTGTCATCTTGAAAGAAATCTGATTGGCGGTCTAGTAAACTTACGTGTTGCACTTTACTGCGTATATATTGAACAAAAGAGGAAACATCATCATCTTTGCATAGAAACAACCCTTCGAAGTAGCCAGAGTCTTCTGAACTAATAAAAAAGAATTCATATTGTTTTTGGATAAAATGTCCTAATGACAATAAACACAAATCAAAGAACAATTACAGGGTCATTTTGAAGAGCTGTGGTGGCATTAATAGAAAAAGAGCAAAGTATAAAACATTCAGCTCCAAGGTCCTTTTATTACTAAAATTAAATATCAAGTTATTACAGGAGAAAAATGTAATTACCCTACAAAAAGAAAGTCAACCAATAATGACAATAACAACAGCAACAAACCACTTACTACCCCGCCTTTTTAAAGCGATGAAGTTTCCGGTTGCCATCCACAGCAATTGCCAGCATTAGAGGGGTACAAGCTGGGCACATGAAATGTTGGTCACCGCAGATTTTGTCAACCTCATAACGGCAGATGGACCACTCGAAAAAGCTCTTCAAAAACGTATCACCACATAAGGTGCCATTCTAGTTAAAGATAAACAGAAATGAAACTAAATACAAGGTTTGTTAAGTGTAAGTCTTTTCCACATCTACCGTCCTCCATAAGTTTTATATATCCCCCTACCATAAAACAGTTAGATTATTATCATCATGGCTCTTGAATTATTATCAAGCCGATTTAACAATACTGTTACATTTAGTTAATTAGAAGTTTGGTTTATTCAAGCGACTTAGAGAATTTAGGAAAAAATAAAGCAATATTTCACAGGGACAATAATAATTGTCCACAACTGAACAAAACCGTTACCATAGTTGTCAAACTGGTTCAAACCGACAAAGTCTGTTATTCTGTCATCAAAGTGTTTTCCCTCACAGAACTGCTTTGCAGTTTTTTTGTTCACCACTGGGTAACTTATAGAGACAGTTCTCTGTGTGAAAATCATACAGATATAGGTTGTTAACTCTCCCCTTTAAAGATTTTTGGAGAGAAGTGGTTGAAAGTGAACAAAAGAGATGGATTAAAACAGGTGTAAATGGTAATGGTCTCCCTTGTCTACAGGTGATCCAATCAACCAAAATGCATCTTAAAACCTGGTGTTAACATGGACTACACTGCTCATCTCCTGGGACCTTTAATTACAGTTCTGACGACTAAAATGCATTGTTCCCATGAGGTTGGAGTCAAAAAATAATAGGTAGACTGTTTAATGCGGGTAGTTTTATGCTTAATGCTGTGGCTGAGCAGTATATTTACATTTACATTTAGGCATTTGGCAGAGGCTTTTATCAACAGCGAATTACATTGCATTATCCTATACATTTATAGCAATCCCACAACCTTGCGATGTTAACACACTGCTCTTACCACTGAGCTACAGGAAAGTACATGAGAAAAAAACTCACTCTCCCATAGTGCACTGTCTTCATGTCAAGCATTCTTATGAATGCTAAACGCGACAATCCTGGAGCAGCCATTTTCAAGTCTTCAAAGGACATGAAGACTTCATCATCATAAACGGTGCAAAAGTTCACGGTTGCAGGCCAGTAGCCGCTCTTCTGCATTTCTAAAACCCCTGGTACCCATGTTTCCCTGCATTTTTCGCAGTGAAGATGTGGCAATGACAGCTCGTAGCGACCTACAAAATAATTGTAAGTTAATTTAATTTAATACCAAACTATAATGACAGAACACAAATGATTCAAAAAATGTAAAAGATCCAAAATCTGCGCAGATCCACGGAGGGCTAAATTCGGCAGGAAAATGGATCTCGCAGGCCAGAGTTGAGAACCACTGCTATAGACACATACGTTCTAACCAATTGATACAAATCAGGCACTGTTATTTTAGATACTATAGCCTCAGAAATGTGCCAGTAAAGCAGATCAACAGGCTGGTTTAATATCAAACAACAGAAATATACGAAATGGCCACTGCCGTACATGTAGAGGAGCTTAATAAGGTAAAAATAATAATTGGTAAATAACATCACAGCTTTTAAAAAGTACAATACATACATATTTTAGTTTCTAATAATAAAACATGCATACATTAAAGGGCATGTTTTAGTATGTGCTGAACTCTCACCCTTCATGTTGATTACAGTAATGGACCTCGCTTTTCCAACACTGTACTTTTCTTCTCCACAACTGCATATGGAATTTGGTAGTGCCATAGGTAATATTCGATCTACAATGAAAAGAAAACCAATAAATATTTGATCTATAAAAATAATAATAAAGAGGTCTATCTCAAGAGGTATATCTGACTATTCTTAGACATTTATGATGACTACTATGAATATAATTATTATTATTGCTAAAATAAAACTGTACCTTCATGATGGTGAAAGTATTGCCCATCAGAGTCCTGCTTTACCACTGTGGTGGGAGGTACAGCCTTGTGGAACCCTGAAATCATGGTGCTCCTGTTGTGGAATACTTGTGTACAGTGTATAGCACAGTCACATTTGATGCAGGTATACTGCTTAGGCAAACAGTCTTTGCACTTGACCACTGCAACCTTTTCCTTACACTCCAAACACAGCTGACCCTCAATATGCTCTGTTGCAAGCCTGTTGTTGATTAAAGAGGGTCTGGCCTCCCTCCATCTCTCTGATGAAGCGGCTGTCCTTGTGCCCCAATGCATTGATGCTGAATGTGGGGTTCCCTCAGAATGGAGGTTACAACTATCAGCTAACAGAAGCTCTTGCAGTTCGTGAAGAAGAGAATCTGTCACACCCCAGAAAAAACAAAAAACATTATGCTAAACAGTCCCCTGTGTAATGGTGCAGTGCTGTTCTTTAATAAACCATTCTGTAAAGAATTGTTTTTTGTTGATATGTCAAGTACCATTGTTCTAATTTGAAAAAGAATTGTAACATTAAAGCGAAGCCTTTTAGGTCACTATTTTCATAGCAGTATCGTATACTTTAATCATAAGGGCTCCTTTATCTTAAGGTAGCACATCATGAAAAATATATGGTTATTACATGCCGAAAATCAACAGAAAATAAATGTAAAAAAGTAATAACCTAATAAGTTATAACTACCATGATCTGGACCCTGGTCTTGATGAAATTCTGTTGGCTCTGGACATGCCCTGGATTTGAGTCTTGAATCTGATTAATGCATGTAAAAGTGCATCAAAACATCTTTGTTATTTCAAAACTAATGCTTTCCAACACAATAAATTGTTTTATTTTAGGTCAACAAAACCTTACCGTGTGAAGTAGAAGGCTTTGCTTGTTGTGGTCATGACTTCTGTCTTGATTTACATCTGACTTTACCGCTGGACTGGATCCTTCTTTTCTTTGCCTGTTCATTTCAAACAGAACACTATAGACAGTTTCAGTGCCGCCAACAACAACATAAACAAAGTACGTCTGTGGCCCAAGACAGACCAAAAAGCAAGCACGGAAGTTAACTTGGGTTAGGTGCATAATAACCATGGCAATGCACATGCATCCGATGAAACATCTATATCTGTTCATCATTAAGACTAAATTTTCTGTTAAAAAATGTTGACACTTGTTTCTCACATCAAGATTAATATGATTACAACTGTCGTAATCTTTATATGAATAACAATATATATATACAATCCGTTGTTACACAAATCTTTCATTATTTTCATCTTTTTTTCTGTATTAAGTTATATACACTGATAGCACACATCTGCCTTACGTCTACTTGATGTCGGCATTCACATGTCAGATGTAATATTGACATCTAGAAGACATCTGTAGGATGTTTATGGTTTAGAATGGATGTAAATCTGCTCTTTCTAAGATGTTTGGCAAATGTTTTGACACAACAACTGTTTTCCAGATCTTTAGCAGACGTAGACGTACCTGTGCCACCTGGGTAATGATGGCATTGAAGTTAGGATCTAAAAAAAAGACTGACCTTTGGTCCATTTCGGTTTGCCATTCCAAGCAGCTCTATGGATTCTTTTAGAACATGATTCAAATGATTTTTTGAACTCTCATTGTCAAGGATTTGAATAATAGTTTGTCCTTGTTTTACAATTTGATCCACGTCCAGTTTTGCAGTGTGGCCTTTTTTAACGAAAGCATCCAATTGCTTGCGGTCATGAACATCTTCGAGGGTTGCAGCAACAGCGCCCCCTTTTCTGATAACTTCGTTTAATTCTTTAACGTTATCCGCCATAGTGCGATAAAGTGTGATCTGAGGATATTAAAACACATTACATAATTGTGAATTTATGAATAATTTAAAACGCTAAAGATGTGTAATGGCTATCACATGCTAAAACTAACAGCAACATTTCACTCGATGCAATTTTTCGATTAATAGCCCAAAACAGCTGTTATTCTGACAAAAGGAACAACTGACTGCTTACAGATATATTTCATAAAACATGTAAGGAATATAAATGAACAAATAAACACATTTCCTCACCCAAGGAAAAGACGTCAAAACCGCAGCGATTCTGATTCTGTTGTGTAAGACTGAAATGAGTCCGGTCGGGAACTCGGTCCATTCGTCAGATTATTCATTGTTTTAAAAATAAAGGAATGACAAAATGTATAGTTTACATTTCATAAGGGTTTATAGCAAGGACTAAATATTAAAGTGCTAAAGTGTTTTGATATATTTATTAAATTTATATACGCATTTAAAAGCGCTTTTCAAAACCAAATATCTTGTTTCTGGATAACTGACTGGTCAGAACACGTTCTGATCTGTACGTATTTTAAGTTGTTCTTACGTAAATTTAGATACGTATCGATCCTGCAATTACGTCTAAATACTACGCAAAAGACACTCTAACTACGTAAATATGCATACGTATAGGACATGTTTAATTAACGTGTAAATATGTACGTTTTATGTGTGAGATCAGGCTGGTCAGAGAGACATGATGTTAATGCAATAACAAATCGGATGACAGAATGGTTACGTGCAGGTGCACCAACTCCAAAAGAGATTGTGAGTGACTTTTCTCTGGCTTTGCTCGGAGCTCTGGTCAAAGCATTTACTTCTCATCGGGATCTCAAGACCTACATCAATGAGTGTTGTGGTGTCTTACTTGGGAAACAGTCAGCAAAAGTGCCATCTTGTTTTGTACGGGTTGATGTGGCACACTGCATCAAGATGATCTGCCAGTGGGACTGTTTGCGGAAAAAAACACATCGCATCAAAGATTTCTATGTGAGGTCAATGGCACTGCTTCGGAAGTCACAATCCATGAACGATGCAAGGGAGATACTAAGCAGTATAACTGTTGACGCTCTCAGTGAAGCAGAGGGCAATGACAGCTCTGGAGGCCCCCTCACCTCTGAAAGGTGCAAGAAATACCTGAAAGCCCAAATTGCAGAAGAGTGTGTGATCATTCCAGATGTAGAGGGTGAGGACCTGGACGAACTGGATACATGTGACCAAACACAGACGGACCTAAAGCAGTGGGTGACAGACATATGTGAGGAGAGCAGGTCACTTGCTGTGGCTAATGGTGATCGTGATAATATGCACTTCCTCCCTGAGATTATTCCTAATATAATCTGGCTTGCAAGTTACTTACCACTCTGGACAGGGGTAATGATCCCTCACTTCCGTAGCACCAACGTCACTGCAAGTTCAGCTTATGTTGAAGCAGAGTTCAAAAACATCAAACACGGCCTTATCAAGCATGAAAACCTGCCTATGCGTGTGGATCGATTCATTGGTCGACATTTGTCCTTCAATGAAGGTGCAGATCCTGCCACAGTCATCATCACAGGAGCAAATACACTACCCACCACAACTTGCAATGTAGATGGAACTCCAGAAATGGATGCTGCCTCTCACCACAAATGGTTTAAATGCTCAGGTCTACACACAGAGGGCAGAGCTGCTGAGTGAAATATTCAAAGCTGTCAATTTGAAGTCAGGTGCTCTTCAGATCACTGCACAGTGCCACATCTCTACAATCATTGAAAAGTCAATGACAAAACGTGCATGTGTTACCTTCTCAAAACATTGCTCCTCTCAGTACTGCGCTCTCAACAAACAGGTAACAAGGGAAATTCCATTTGTTTCTACTTCTGTTGCTTTAGTGGAGGCTTCTGGTATGGCTCATCTTCAGACCGCAGTGGAAGAAGGCCTTAACCATCCTGAATCCCCCTGCTTCAGGCCCATCCAAAATCCAACTCAGTCTCCCTCTGAATTCAAGACAGAGTCTACCTCAGAAACAATGCTCTGTGCTGGGAGAATCTAGCACAGTTACAGTCTAAGAGAACTTCTGTGGATTGACACTGACCTGGGAAAAAGCAACTCAGAATTTCCTTTGTGTGAATTTCCTTCCAGTCTGACACTCCGAGGAAGGGCAGTCATTGCTTTCAAAGGAGGCTTATCCCAGGATGCTCTTGGACATTATGTGGCCTACTGTAGGAGGCCTCCATGTTTCTGGGAGTTGTATGACGACCTGAAGAATGGAGTGACAGGAGTGTCAGAAAAACAAAAAATATGCCCACATGCTGTGTTTTACACAAAAGAATGATTACATAGTTTAAAAGTAATTTTACAAGTACAGTATTTTTGCTGTATGCCACCAACCTTTGTGTTCTTAGTCCTGTTTGGAGAGTCTAAAACTGTAAGTTGGGCTTGATGATGTTTGTACTCAGATCTATTATTCAGTTTGGTATTTCTGAAACATTATTAAGAGTTTATAGGTTTAAAGTGTTTAAAGATCTGTTATTTCTGCAATTAGATGTTGGATAGTAGCTACATGTTCAATTTCACTTTAATTAAATGGGTTAGGTTAGTGTTAGAAATGCAACTTGTTCACTTCTTTGAGCATCGCTGTTTAAATGTTTATGGCTAATATAGTAAGCGCTGGATAGGGGACAATTATGCAGGACCTGTATGATCGTTATGACTATCAGTGGACAGTCCAGGCCAATCAAGCTCAGGACAAAATTAAAAACAAACCTTTGTTCACAAAATTCTTGCCTTTCTTAAATGTTCGACATTTTCCAGATTCTGCAGTGTATGTAATGACCACCATATATTTGTACAGTATATACAACCAGACTATGTGTTAAATAAGTAGAAAGTGTAAGAATATTCTAAAACCTATCTTCTGGTGTGTCTGTAAGATCACTGGATGCAGCATTCAGAATCAATTCAAGGTTTATTGTGAAAAGGTAGATTAACAGGTGAGGGTGGATCTACAATAATAAAGAAACAATTAGAATGACATGTATTGACAGTTATGCACTAACAAACTACGACATACAATACTATACAATTGCAATATATTCATATACACTGTAAAAAATGCCCGTGAAGTTTACGGTAAAATTCTGTTGATTTCACACAAAAAACCTGTTATCAGAAAGCGTCCGTAAAAAATATGGAAAAACACTGTAAAATTGTCTGTAAAATTAACAGCGAAAAATCCATTGTTTTTACGGAAAAACCCTGTTAAAGTGCTTGTGAAATTAACAGTGAAATTCTGTAGTTTTCACAGAGAAAACTGTTGTCAAAAAACGTCCGTAAAAATACGGAAAACTCTGTCAAATTCTCTGGGAAATGAACAGTGAAATTCCACAGTTTTCACAACTTTTGGAGTTTTTAACTCCACAAACACTATTATCACCTTCACTTACAGACACCACTGTCACTTTATTTCTCTTGCATGTCTACAAAAGTTCTAATTAAGAATTAACACAAGTTTACATGTTAATGGTTTAGTTGAGTCACCATTATGATGATGAGTGTTTGCTTTAGTTGGGATCTTCACCCTTTACTTCTTATGTGAAGAAGTCTTTCCTCAGTTTTGATATCTATGTGTTGAAACATAGACCGAAACAGATGGGTAAAAGCTCAGACAAAGCAAATTATTAACTTCTTTAGGTTGGAGAGTAAATAAATGGTTGCGAGTTTTGCTTTTGCTATAAAGTTATTTGTTGTCCTCATTTATGATATTGTATGAAATTAAATAATATACTGAAAGTCTTTGACAGCACATGTGACACATAATAAATGTTCTAGCAGACATCAAGAATATAACAGTTTGTCTCAACAATGGTGACAACAGAAAAAACCTCTAAAGAGAAACGCAATGCATTGTGGGTATCATCAAAGGACAAAACTCATCAATGACTCCCAGCATGCATTGCGGCTGTTAGATTTTCAATTGTTAGTCACCACTGTTGAGATTCATACTCTGATTCTTGATGTGTGAGTCAAAGACCAAATGCAAATCTTTTGATAGTTCAAAAAATCAACTTTTATATTGATTGTTTCTGGAAATGTGAATTTTAAATGTAAATTAATTTAGACGTTTGTAAAAAAAAAAAGTAATTAAACAACATCGTAGAATTAGCTTTTGAAAAAATCTTATCACATTTTCACTTGATGTCATTTGCTACAAAACTATGTTTTATATAAAACAATGTCATAGCAGCCCAAAGAAAACTGTAAATTTATATATGACGGCTGAAAGACGCCAACTAAAGCAAACAGTGATCACAATAAGGTGACTTTAAACAACAATAGAGCATCAAGTCATGGATGTTATGCTGCAGTCCCTGTGAAGCAGAAGTGATGATCGTCTTCAGTATTCTGACATATTTCCAAGATGAATAGTGGATGTGGCTCATGTTTTGCACTGTGAATTGATTGGATGAATAAAAACAGGATGTTCCTGTAATTTTACGGTAGCTTGCTGGCAACCACAGCTGCCGGTATTTTTCCGTAAAAGCTACGGAATTTGTATTTTCTGTCTTTTTTCTGATATTTAATGTTTTGTGGGTCACCACTATGCTGAAGAGTGGAGTCTGTGTTTAAGTCAAGGTCAGGCAATGAGATGCGGATGTCATGCTGCATGTTGCTTTGTTTAAAAGTGACTTTGATGTTTTAATAACAAATTACAAAGAAGAAAATTAAGTAAATGTAATGTTTTCACTTTTGTGCATTTGGACCAAGTTTCAATTTTATATTAAGAAATTCTGTTGATGTAAAAGACTCAAATGTATTAAGTTCATACACAGCTTGAAGTTTGTACCCTGAGTTTTAAACTGCAAAGCTGTTTACGTTCTTTTCCTGTATTTTTTACGGAATTTTCCTGGTAACCACAGCTGCCGGTATTTTTCCGTAAAATTTACGGAACATTTTTACAGTGTACAGAAGTATATTAATATCTAATAACTTATCATCAGCCTTACAGCAACATGATGTCTGAAAAACAATTGAGGGTACACGGATGGACATACTACAGCAAAACTTCACTGCAATTTCAATAATATAAACACGTCCCATAACAATGGAAACATGACATTAACTTATAAAATAGTGTCTATAGCTGATTAAATTAATAAATATCTTTGAAGAAACGGGTACTCACTATCATTCAAAGACGTACACTACACACACATTCATTTGTTATTGCTCACGTTTACTAAACATGTGCCTCACCTCGCCTCTCTCTAATGATTGACATGCGCGTCTTTTTATTGTGTGTAATTTTACCACGGCTTTCACACAACAATATAAAGTACTAAGTAAAAACACTTACCTTGGCGATTGCGTTTCCACACATTCTGTAATCCGCTGTGTCCTTCTAAACTTGAAAACCCAGAGTTGCTAGGTAACAATTGTGATTTGGCGGGGCGTTTTGGTGTTACCTTGATAAAGTCACATCAACTGTATAGTTAGAATAGTCGAAGAAAGGATATTTTTATCGGCATAAACGGAGCACAAACGATTGAGGCTATTTTGGATGATTTCGGAGCATGTCGGAGTTGATGACGTCATCGCCAATAATTTAATGTCTAATATTAAAACAATTAAAGCAGCACAAATGATTTTTTTACGGCACAAACCAGCACAAACGGAGCACAAACGATTGATGCTATTTTGGATGAGTTTGGAGCATGTAGGGGGGCTGCTGACGTCATCACCTATAATTCAATGTCTAATATTTAAAAAAGCGTAGCAGCGCAACTTTTCGCGGCACAAACCAGCACAAACGGAGCACAAATAAGCGGCACTATTTTCGGTGGTTTTGGAGCTTTTGGGGGGATGAGTGACCTCCGAATGACCTAAAATTAATCTTCTAATATCTGAAAAACTGAAGCAGCACAAACGATTTTTTTTACGGCACAAACCAGCACAAACGGAGCACAAACGATTAAGGCTATTTTGCTAATGTTTTATGTTGGGAGGGGGGCCAACTTCACGCAGGTGAAGTTTTACACTGCAAAGCTATTAACCTGATTTTCCACGTATTTTTTACAGAATGTTACTGGCATATTTCCATTAAAACTACGGAGCATTTTTCACAGTGAAGCTTTTCAGGAAGAAAGTCGAAACAGAAAAGTTAATACACTGAAAAATATGACACTTTAGACCAACTTAAATAAATTGCTTAAACGCAGTACAAACTTTAAAATATACTGTAATTTTATACAGCCAAATTTATTACTTTTACTCTGGTTATACTTTTTCTTTACAAACATATAATACAAACTCATACAAAATGATGCGCCAACATTTAGAAAACTAAATGTTGTGTAACTTATACACAAAAATACTGTCAACGTTTAATAAACATTAAAGTTTTCCAAAATATCCGTAATAATATACCACTTACCAGTATTTGAAGTCCTTTAAGTTACGTGGGTCTCGCTATACCAATTTATCGGAAACGCTTAATATGCAACAATAAGATAAAATATAAAAAATGTAACATAAGTATGATTAGATGACTAAATGTTACTTACCAAGATTTCCATGGAGTTAGACTTGCGGCTGCAAGCAAACATGATGTGCATGTGATCACTTAAGCTGCACATTTTACTTAATCAGTTGAAGTTAAATACAAAGACAATTGGTAGGAATAACTGAATAATTTGTATTTTAAGAACTGATCAGTAAGAGTAAATAATCCTAAAATATTTTATTAGAATTCACCAAAATATTAAAGGGGTCATATGGCGCAAATATATGTTATATGTTGCCCATGAGTGTATTAGACACATAAAGTTGCAAAAATTAAAGTGTTGAAAAAAAAGATGCACTAATATGGTAAGAGGCGTTACATTTCCATCACACGCTTGCAGTATTCCACCAATCACTATTCAGTAGTAACTGACCAATCACACCTCGCCTTTCATAGTTAGGGCCTTGTAAAATATCTGCAGGTTTCAGGGAGGCGGAGAAAAGAGGAGATACAAACATGAGCAGTATGTGGAAAATACAGTGTTTTATAACCTACTTTACAAACCATAATATTTGTTTAAGCCGTGTCGTTTGATACCTTTAAGCATATATTTAACATGTAATTTGTAAGTTTAACACTTATTTATTTTCGTTAAATAAACTTGAATAATATATGTACACTTTAGAAATCTTACCTGTTGGAATTGTATTGATTTTTTTTAATGTCCCACTGAAAAAGAATCAGTTTAAGTGAATTTAGCTGTTTACTTTTGTGATATTTCCTAAGCAAAGGATCATTTTTTTGAGTGAACTTGACAGCAATATTTCCACCGTATGGTTAGTTTCTGCTTGGTTTATAATCTCAAAATACAGTAACTCGCAAAAATAATATTATGTTGCAACTTATTATTAGAATGAAAATGTTTCATTTAAAGTCAGCCTTATAATAAGAAATTTTTCATTTAGTTGAGTATTGCTTAAGTCATTAACTCTATAAATGTGTACGGCAGTGTTAACATTGAGGGAAAACCTCAGTGATAAAAACTTAATTTTGATTTTGGTGTTTTTCTGCTTCAGCATTTTCAACCACTAGATGGCGACAGCATCTTATTTTACACATCAAACAGCTCTGCTGCAATAACACTTTATTTCACAATTGTTTACTCATTTATATCTTTGGTGTTTAACATGTCATATAATGTGTATTTTCCAGGTTAAACATTTATTTAGTTTGATGGATTTATTTAGAATGGTATTTCTGTATTGATCAATTCTGCAATATAAAGTTTTCCAGAACCAGCTCTGAAATTTAATGATTTTAAGTAACAAAGCTCTATGAAAGCCAATAAATTACAAAAAAAAAATATTTGAGAATAATCTGAAAGTGAATAATTACAGAAACTGTTAACTTTAGACCTAAGCATATAATCTGCATACTACAGTATTTTAACAGAAATAGATACTGTATACAATTGACATCATATTTGATAAGTGTTCAGTTTTCATTCACTGCAAATATACTTTTTTATTTTTACTTGCATTTATAGTTGAACCTTATCATTGATTCAATAAAACGATTGTTCATAAACAAAAAAATGATCAGATAAAGCATATCAATTATTTCAAAAGGTTTGGTTCACAGGTCTTTGAAAATTGACTCCACATAATGAAATCATGGCACTAAAATTCAAGCAGAATAAATAAAACTATAATTCATACATCAGTAAATGTACATTATATACAGTATTTGAAGTCCATGTAAAGAAATTGCAAAGGAAATTACCAATATATGGAAATTATAAACAAAGAAAATGTACAGCATAAGCTGTGAATGTAGACATAGTGTACACAAATAGACTTATTCTCCTGATCGAATGTAAGATGTGTAGTCCTTAATAACAGTGACAAAGTCTGAGAGGACACGCCAGTTCCCTTTCTGAGCTTAGCACAGGATTCTACAGCAGTGACCTGAAGTTTAAAATAAATAAAACAATTATAACTGATTTTAGTGTGTGTGTGCTCAACTTATTCTGTGTCTGATTGCTGTACATTTGTTGTTTGTCTTTACAGTCTTTCAAATGGCATTAAATGTGTCACCTCAGTTTGTTGGACCTTAACATTGAAAAGTAAAGATATTCTATTTCTGATTTTGATTCTAATAAAAAACTGTTCATTATTTCTTGAAAAAATGTTCTATTCTCTCTGTTTGATAATGTGATTATAAAAAATACTGTCTTAAACAGCCTGGCCAACTGACAGATTTTATTTATCCGGCATTAATAAATGTGTGGATATTAAAGTCACTATCCAACACGCTTAATGTTAAGTAAATGCAAACAAGTTTTTCTGAATTTACAAATAATTTAATAATTATATTTGATAATTTTAAATATCCAACAAGCTGATGGCGGGCTAAAAATATTAGTGCCTTCTGATAGGTCATTAATGTTCGTTTCTTGTATAAATTGCTTTATTGATTTTTAAATGTTTGGTTGTTAAATTACGCTTCATAACTCTGTTTTGAACGACAGCTCAGTGAGAAGACTCATTCTAACACTGCCCCCTTTAATCCATTAGAAAACACACTGTAGCCTTAATATTTAAGCCTAGACTGTTTAAAGGGACACTCCACTTTTTGGGGAAAAAGCTCATTCTCAAACTCACCATGAGTTAATAAATTGAGATTTACCGTTTTGGAGTCTATTCAGCCGATCTCAGAGTCTGGCGTTAGCAGTTTTAGCATAGCTTAGCATAGATCATTGAATTCAATTAGGCCAGTAGCATCGTGTTAAACAATGACCAAAATGTTGGATATTTTTCCATTTTAAAACTTGACTCTTCTGTACTAATGTTATGTGCTAAGACCGGCTAAAAATTAAATGTTGCGATTTTCTAGGCAAATATGATTGAAAATATGTTTTTTTACATTTACCTTTTTTGACATTTGACAATTTAGTTACTTTAGATTTGATTAAAACATAAAAATATATATTCATATCACTATAACATTCGCAGCATTAACTTTCGGCACATTTTAGAGAATCCTGCCTGGTCTTACTGCTATTTATACGTCATTTATATGCAATTTCAGTCCTACAACTTTTTCCAGCCATAGTTGCAGATCGTCAAACTTGTGTGAAAAAGCTTTCCAACTATTCCAGCACAATAGTAAATTCCGCTTTGTCTGAGGAGTCTTGTCCGTAAAATAATAAATGAATTCATGTCAAGACATTTGTGTGAGGAGGGAACAATGTAAGGTTCTTTGGGTCAAGATGGAAAGGTTGTCAAACTAAAAAAATGGAGGGAACACTAGAAACACATGTAAACCAATCTTTGTAAACCAACACAGCTCTCTAACAATTGTATATCTGATCAACAGGTCTTACTGAAGCTTAGAGTAAAATGTTACTGGAATGACACAGTTCAAGCCTTATAAGTTCACAGCCTCCTAGAGATCACATTATCATCAATAAAGTATAATAAGACTGTTGCACATTCAGGCTGGTATTGAAATGTTTTCTTATATATCTCTATACTCTCTAGAAAGAACATGTAAAGCTGACACAAGCAGACAGAACCTCACCTGATGTGCTGCTTTGGGTCTGATGTTTATTGAGGTGGCGGATGAGAGGGAAACAAATTGGACCCTCTGGCTTAAAAGTTTGCCATAGGACATTGTAAACTGTGTATGGTCATTCTGCAAACACTTAAGCACAAGGAAATTGTCTATTACAAATATTTTACTGTAACAACGACCACAGCTAAACCTAATACTATAAATGTTAAAACTAACCTATTGTGTGCCAAATGACAAACATTACTGACATGTGCTGCACCAGACGTGCAAATCATTACCAGCCACCGGATTTAAATAACCAATCCAAGAACTCTAGTTACTGCTCATAAAACGTGAACTGATGAATTTAAGACATTTTGTGTTTCCCATACCTCTTTGTGAAGTCGTAGAGGTCGGATAACTTTATCCGCCAATGTTTGCTTTTCTGCATCCGGATCGTCTCTTTTATCACTTCTAAACACTGCCTCCCTCGACCGCTCAGCAAGCTTGACGATCTTCATCTCTGTCTCCTCTCTGAAAGGGAAATGACAAAATCATTGTATAATAATCTGATCAGTGTTTCTTACTAAAATAAGTTACTTTTGAAGAACTTGAAAAGTAAAACGTCAATCGAATGAACAATTGAAGACTTGAAAGTTCTTACTTGAGCCCTTTATTCGTGGCGGGACCGGATGCACAAATTCATTTGCGAACCAAAGCCTTTGCCTCTTTCTTGAGAACATTCCACGTCACAGCCTTCTAGAGATCACAGTATCATCAATAAATGCACAGGTGTATAAAGACAGTTGCACTATTAAGACTTTTCTTTATTTTTGTTATCTTTTGACTTTAGTAATAATACAAACACTCTAGACTCTGTAAAAGAATATTTAAAGCTGATACAATCTGACAGAGCCTCACCTGATGTTCACGGGCTGGCTCTGCTGAAGGACATGAGGGTGGTGCTGGTTCCTGGGCCACGACAGGTTGCTCCACGAGGGGAACAAACGGCTGATTATCAGATATCACATCGCTAGAAGGTGCGGGAGGATGGCATTCTCCAGGGTTCTTTGGGTCCAGCATTCTCCATAAAGGATGGAAGGGTTGAAAAAAAATGGATGGAAACCTAGAAGCACTTGTAAAATACTGTAAATCCCGGTTCTGCAAACATTTAAACAACAAGCAATGGCAGGCTATAAAAAGTTTATATTACCAACGACATCAGCTAACCGTAATACTATGAACAATAAAACGAATCTTTATGAATTAACATTCATTTCATAAATAGATACAATTTAGCCAAACTGACTTTTAAGACCTATTGTGTCATGTTTCTCGTACCTCTCGGTGAACCTGTAGACCTCGATCAACTTTTAATGCAGACGTTTACTGTTGTGCTTCTGGATCATCTCTTTAATCATCTCCACCCTCATTTCTCTACGTGAGTCCTCTGAAGATTCGGCGAGCTTGATGAGCTTCATCTCTTCCTCGTCTCTGCAAGGGAGAACAACATCTTTGTAAAACCAACCCCGCTCTCTAATGATGTATATGATCAGGATTTCTTGCACACAAGAAGATTAAAGAATAAAGTGTTACTACAATAAAACAATTGATGGCTCAGAAGTTTCAAATGCACCATTTAGACAAGGTGGGGCCGGAAAGAAGAATTATCTGGTGAACCATTCTCCGTCACAGCCTCCTAGAGATCACAGTATCAGCAGTAAAACCACACATGTATTAAGATGGTTGCACTATTAAGACTTTTTTCTGTGAACCTCGGCTGATGTGCACGGGTTCTACATCTCGTCTGTAAATAAATAGGTCAGAATAGAGTGACGGATCATCTTAATCATCTGAGATTCTGTGACAGGTGTGATAAAGACATGTTTATAACAGGAAAACTTACTTTTCACTCACCAGAGAATCTAATGTACCACTGTCTATGTAACTAAATCCAGTAATGTGCATATACTAAGCAAATAGATCATTACATGTTTTTAAAAAAACTAACGTTACGTTTATGCATATTTCGTTCACATGAGCTTCCTAATGTATATTTTAAAGGCTGCAGCCAAAGGTTACAAAGTCACACAATGGTATTTGCAAAAAATGTTAATAATGGTCTGTCTTAATCCTTCACATTTGTTTTAGTTTCACAACATCAGCACATGTTAAGTTAGTTGAAAACCACACTGTTCACTAAGTGTTTTTAGTTAAGAATACTGTCGGATTGTCTGCTGTTAAGGTCAATGAAAAACATGGCAACGATGCTTCAAAAATAAATAACGATTTAAGAGCATTACCCAGTACCACACTGAAATTAAAAGGAGTCAAATAACATGTATTAACTTACACATTTCCTGAGGTGATGTACCTGACTCGTCGCTGGTCAGTATGGGTCCGGTAGACACACGATCGACAAGGGAATTCATAACTAAAAATATGTCTGAATTTCGCGAAGAAAAAGCCGTGAAAGAAGCACTGGACGCCGTGAACTCTCACAAAAACACCGCTAGAACCGCCGAGTCGTAAACTGACTAAAACCTGTTGACGTAATGATGCTACTCGTCACAGTTATTCGTAGGACTTCATGTTAAGGCGTCTGTTAACGGGGCTTCAAAGAATACTGACAACCTCTTATTGTCAATAAATCTGTAAGTAGTCGGAGGTTGAGCAAACATTTATTTAAAACAAAGTTTATTGTAAGATTATTTCTTACTTGTCCCCTAAATCTAAGTTTGATTATTCTAAGTTGAAGAGTCTAGTCGATTGAACCTTCAGAGTTTCAGGATCCTTGAGACCAAGAATGAGCAGACACAGAGATGTGCAGTTCAATCAGAGTCCAAAGTTTATTGCAAATAATGGGTTATATTTATATGCATAAAACAGGAAGTAACATTCGGTCATGGAAAATCACCAGACCTCGGATTCATATTATTTTGTCAAGACAGCATATATTTTAGTTCCTTGTTCGCCATCATCTCGAACATTCAGGGACATGGTGACCTTTTTAGTTCCCTGTTCTCCATCATCTAGAACATTCTGGGACCTGGTGACCGGATTCATGACCTACAGTCCGGTTCAGATATGTCTCTTGGGTATTGCTCAATCATGAGACAGAACAGATGGTGTTAAAACAAAGCATATAAACATTTCAGGTTATGTACGGGTCATTTTAGGTTATGTACGGGACACAGCCGAAATCCATATTTTCACATTTATTGCATAAACTCGATATGTACAACTTGCTAAACTTCTGGCCCAGAAAGCAGGGGACTCCGAGCCGGATTCGTCTGCTGACCGGCAAATCCGCGTTACAGTCGCATCCGTTTCACTGCTTTGATACAGATCCAGACTGAGCCCGGTTTCAGTGGGGAGAACTACATTCGTTCAGCAGATGCGGCCCGTATATGTGTAACCGAACACGCAAAGTTTTCTGAAGTGAAGTGGAAGCAGCCCGAGGCGGTAACGTTATCCCTCATAAACTTCAGTAAGTAAGTCACACATCGTGTCGTCAAACTGTTATATTAATGAATTAATTGTTCATTTATTAGTTGCATAATGTTACTGCTCAACTTAAAATGGTTTTGAGTTTTTCTGCGTTAGATCGCTATATATAACCCGGATGCTAACTGGTATGTTATCATAGCTTGCTAACATGAAGAATGCCCTGGTCTGTAAGAATATTGTTGATAAATTTAAACAACTTCTTTCAAATTTCACTGCTAAAGTCAAGATAACACTGTGGCACTATAATTGTGTGATGATATACCGTTCGCGAGCCATTTACTCAAGTAACGTTATAGAGAATATTTAATATTAAATAATATTTCCGTGTTTTGTTTGCAGCGTTGAGTATTACAACACCTGAGAGACAGCGCTTGAGGATAATGACCAATCAGAAGTTTAACAACAGAGTCCAGACAGGACTATGATGTACGTCTGACTCGTTTCTTATAATGGGATAAAAAGTCTTTGTAATGAGCCAAAACAGAAGATGGCTTTTTTTTGATGTTGATAATATATTGTCTATACTACTCTATTCTCAATATTAATTGATTAAATATACGTATTTTACATCAAATACAGATTTCAATTTTCATTTAATAAGGTTATTAACATATTGCCCTAATGAAGATAAAAATCATTGCCAATTTAAAAAATTTGTCCCTTAATAGAAATTTAATTTCATTCCCCAATTACAGTGTGATGTTTGATATAGTTTCATTATTCTTAAATATAAACTCACAATGTCTGTTCTCCTGACCACTACTTCAAGTTAATTGAATAAATTAATTGCGAAATTTTCTAGGAAGATTATATAACGTGAATATCTGTCTTCACTTCAGGTTCCACAAGAGCGCCGGCAAAGGTGAGTTTCTTTTGTTTTATTATTCCCTTTTTGCTAGAGCTATTTGTGGCTTGTAGGTTTCTGGAGAAATGCATTTTCAAACATTTTCACACTTTTGAGTAGTATACCTACATGACTTGGTTACAGTCTGCTAGTAATGCCTTCCGTCTTATCATTTGAGCAGAAGAAAATGTTTTGCTTCATGTCAGTAATTAATCAATAGTCCATAATTAGTGTCAGTGGAGGAGGAGTTAAACCCTATGCCTCTCATGTGTGTACCCTAAACACTAAACAAAAAGATACATAATATATGGGTGTAATGTAACCATTCAGTTTGTGTGTTCACACTAGCAACTTTGATTTGTGTCATTTCTTTCCTTGATGTTGTCAGATTAGATTAGATTAGATTAGATTAGATTCAACTTTATTGTCATTACACATATACAAGTACAGTGTAACGAAATGTAGTTTAGGTCTAACCAGAAGTGCAATTAGCAAGTGCAGGATATACAGTGTGAATAAATACAGAATACAATATTAGCAAAATAATTTACAAATGTTCTATGACATTATGACAGTCGGTATGTACTATGAACAATATATACAGAAGGATATATACTGTGAACATTAATGAACAGGTGGTTATGAACATATAACATCTAGACTATACAATACTGCAAGTGACTTAAGTGGGCATTAATTATAGACATTAGCTAATACAGTTGCAGTGCAATAGATGAGTTAATGCGGTTATTAAAGGTACAGTGCAGTATATGAGTTAATGCGGTTATTGAAGTTACAGTGCAGTAGATGAGTATATGCAGATATACAGTTACAGTGCAGTAGATGAGTTAATGCGGTTATTAAGGTTACAGTGCAGTAGATGAGTTAATGCAGTTATTAAGGTTACAGTGCAGTGGATAAGTTAGTGCAGTTATTGAAGTTATAGTGCAGTAGATGAGTTAATGCAGTTATGAAAGTAGTCCATTACTGCAAATGAGCATTCAGTATAATATTCCTGTGTGCAAGTGAGCAGTATAGAGTGCAAATGATGCTGTGTGTGTGTAAACAGTCCGGTAGAGCAGATACATGAAGTACTGGTGTGTACAGTTCAGTCATGCATGGCAGCCCTGAAGTGCAATGTAAACAATGTAATAGCAGCATTAAAGATAAAGTTATGAGGGGGTAGTGGAATCAGTGGGGCCAGAGTTCAATAATGAACAGCTCTGGGAAAAAAGCTGTTTCCTAGTCTGCTGGTTCTTGCCCGGAGGCACCTGAAGCGCCTACCGGAAGGCAGGAGAGTTAACAGTCTATGAGCGGGGTGAGAGATGCTTTTATCCAAAGCGACTTACAAGTTGGGTAAACAATGGAAGCATTTGGGTCAAACATTAGAACAACAAAAAACAATAAGAGCCATAAAAACATCTCTCACAAAGCAATATCTGTTAGGTCCTGGGTCTGAGCACCTGTTTGTTATGTGTGTCTTGTTTATGTTCTTTCTCAGATCATTGTTCCGGCGATTTTCAAACCCTTTTCTGGTTGAGGGCTCTAAGGAGTTCTCCCTGTGGATTCATCTCTTCCGGTGAGATCGTTTCAAGTGGACTTATCAGATTCACCCCCGGGGTTGTCAAGCGGATTTACCAGATTCTCCCTGCGGGGTTTTGTAGTGGATTTCTCAGTTTCTCCTCCAGGGTTATTGAAGCGGATTTATCAAATTCTCCCTCTGGGGTAGTTCAAGCAGAGTTACCAGTTTTTCTCTCTGGGGCTGATCGAACGGATTTATGTGATTCTACCTTTGGGGTTGTTCCTGCAGATTTACCAACTTTCCCGCAGGGGTGTGTAATGGAACTTTGCGTGTCTCTCCCCGTGAAGTCGGTCCTACGGACCCATCCAGTCTCTTGAAAACTTCCTTGTTCTTTTCCTCGGCCAAGCGCTCGAGCCCCGTTCCCTGTTTGACCCTGAACTGTTTAATACTTATTGTGAAATTCTGACGTGGTGAATAAAAGCATATTTTGTGAACTTGCCTTTGACTCTCCTCCTTCTGGCAAAACAATATCACAGTGTACAGAGCCAAGTTTAGATTGTCCAAGCATTCTTTTATTTTTATTTTGTTAGATATTGTAGAAAAGATATAGAAATCTAAAAGGATCGGCAAGGTGTAGACGGAAAAGATGTGTTTTCAGCAGATTCTTAAAGATGACGACAGAAACTGCTGCTCTTGTAGCAGCAGGCAGATCCTTCCACAAATGTGGAATCAATCCAGAGAAGGTTTGTGACAGCGATTTTTACCTTTTGGATGGGACCACAAGACATCGTTCGTTTGCAA
>CM017897.1:23021123-23086625 GCA_008369825.1 Triplophysa tibetana
TTTGTGTGGCATGGAAAAGAGTTTGGAAATGTGGATAACTCCAAAATGTCATTACTTGATCCATTATTCTCGTCTAATGTTGCCTACGGTCCTTTACGGTCTTTGTGGTGCATGAGATTTGAAGGGAAACATCAGTATTTCAAACGGGTAGCTAGTTCCTCAAGGAATTTTGTCAAGTTACATCAACTTTAAGCAGCCGCCATCAGTTTAGACAGTGTTGGGAATTTTCCTCAACTAATATGTTTGGGGAGTATGAGAGGGTTATGGGACGCAGTGTTAACACACTGCTACAGTCTCTTCCTTCAGCTCTTAGACATTCCATAACTGTTAGTGAGCGGTACAAACATGTCAATTTTCAGGACATTACACTCAACCGAGTAACAGAGGTTGTGATTAACAGTGTTAAATACCGTGTGGGAGATGTCTTTGTTGTGGGTCATTTGCACTGTGAAAAAATACCTTTGTTTTTTCAGGTCAAATATATTCTAAACATACACACAGATTGGGCGTTATGTGGAAAACTATTAATTCCTCTTTCTTTCTGTCATCACTATTACGCCTACTTGGTGAAATATGAACAGGACTGGACTGTCCTTGACCCTTTTGAGGTGATGGATTTTCATGCTTTGGATACATACTGTGTCGATGATAAACTGTTTGTTAGTATGCGGCATTTATGTTAAACTGTGTTGGGAGGGTTGTAGAGCGTTGTGGGTGAGCTCAAAGTTTGTGTTTTTTAATCCAGAACACATCAAGTGTCATGTAGTTTATCCGTTAAGTGACTCTCTTTACTTTGGTGTGGTGTGCTAAAGTGTTTGCTTGGTCTTTGATAATAAACTTATGTTTTTCTGCACTATATTGCTGTTCTTATTAGTGATGTTCATGAAATTGAAAGAAGGAAAAGATAAATGATTCCATTGTATGTATTCCCTGTATCTATTCTCTGATATCGCTGTTCATTTTGTTTTTGGAGTGGCAATATGAAATTGTCAGTTGGTCAATGAAATGTTTCTTAAAAAATGTATTTCATTTTTTTTAAATGTTTTTTATATCAGACATGACATCCTAAACATTGTGGCATTTTATTTTGGGATGTTACATTGTATGGTTGTGAGATGAATTATTATTGAATCTGTGAATTAAACTGTTTTCCATATATGGACTAAAATAAATGTCTAAAATTCAGTTAGTTGTTGTTTGCCTTTATTTTCTTTCACTCCTTAAGGAATAAAAAGGAACTTTTTTGCCACCTAAAGGTACAAAATGGCTTTGTCACTGGGGCGGTACCTTAATGGGACAAAATTGTACCTTTTTCCAGAGGTACTTTATTATACCTTTGTCTAAGGTACATTATTGATCCTCAAAGGTACAGTATTGGCCCTTAGAAGGTACAAACAAGTAAGGTACAAATTTGCTCCCCTGACTCAAGGTACAATAATGTACCTTTGAGGGTACCACCCCAGTGACAAGCTTTTGTTCCTTAAAGGTACCGTTTTGTACTTTTTTTTTCTGAGAGTGTAGTATAAGCTTCCTTCACCCTAATATGGGCCTTACTTTCCTGTTGTTTAAACCTCGTTGAGAGTCGTACTGACCTGAGTGACTATCGGTCTCCATCTCAAGGCTCCTAATGATGTGAACTGATGTGTTTTGATGCTTAGTACGTGCGTTGTAATCATATCTGATCGTTCTCAGGAGGAATGAGACTAAACATCAAGTCTTGTCTTTTTCCACCCTTGTGGTTTTTTATGACACCTCCTTTTAATCTTATAAATATTAGTCCTCATACAAATAAACATTGGACTCTGATTGAAACAAGCACTTGTTATCTGTGTCAAACTTTGTCTCCATTTTTTCAATTCATGTTAGTGGGTGTCTACCTCTGTGGCTATGCTGTGATTTCCGATACAGGAGAGGTAAAAGAAGCTTTTGCTCTAGACTAAAATTCGGCTCAAGCAGCAGAGTTGATAGCATTAATACGGGCCTGTGAGCTGATGACAGGAAAGAGAGTAACAATTAACAACACAGACTGTAAGTATGCGTGGAGTTTTTCAAAAATAGCTCATGCAAATCGGATAGGACAGTTAACTGAAGCAGTTCAGCTTCCACTCGAAGTGGCCATCGTAAAGGTCGAGGGTCACGCTTCGGGGGGACGATGAACTGGCTGTAGGCAACAAAAGGGCTGATGAAGCGGCAAAGGTAGCAGCCCAAGCTCAGATTAAATCACCATTTCATCCGAAAGATGAAACACAGATAGCAATGACAGTGCACATAACGAATGTACCTGACATTGATATCAAAATCCTGCAAAGTCAACCATTATTAGATGGGAGTATTAGAGATGAACAGGGTAGGATAGCACTACCAAAACTAGGATTAATTATCCTAATTAGACATTACCATGGGTTATCTCACACCAGTTGTGCAAAAGTAGTTCAAGCAATTAATCAATTGTATTGTATAGCCGATGTTCATAAAACAGCAAAACTTGTTTTGGATGCATGCTTAACATGTGCACAGGTGAACCCGCACAAATCAGCTAAGCACGATGCATTGACACATCCGGAAGCTCCTTTTCAACATCTACATATTGATTTTACGCACATGCCGCCGATAGGTAATCTGAAATATATTTTGGTAATTATTGATCGATTCTCAAAGTGGCCTGAAGGGCAAAAGAGGACGCCAAAACAGTGGTAAATATCTTAACGAAGGAGATATTAGACCAGTCACCATAGAATCTGACAAAGCGACGAGTTTTAAGTCAAAGGTAACACAGCTCTTATCAAAAGCGTTGTCTATTGATTGACATTTTAATATTCCTTATCATCCGCAAAGTGCAGCAGTCGTGGAAAGAAGCAACCGAACACTGAAAACACGACTAATAAAAGCGGTACTTGAAACAGGAAGAAAGTGGGTTGATTTGTTGCCCGCAGTCTTGGCAGAAATAAGAATGACTCCATCTTACACGACAAAATTGTCGCCGTTTGAGGTACTAATGGGTAGACCTTTCCCGACACCGTGGGTCAAAGGCTGCGCAGTCATTTCTTTTTTTAGGTGATCTGGAAGTGATCCCGGAGGACTAAGTGACTTCCCTAGTCGAAAAGTTAAATTCTATATGTACTGATGTTTCTTTGTGCCTTGCTCTTCCCTCAGAGCAGCCTACTCATAACTTTGTTCCAGGACAAAAAGTCTTTGTGAGGAGTCTGAAGCCAACAAAGGTTGGAGAACCAAAGTACCACGGACCTGCGACTGTGATTGCCGTCACACAGACAGGAGTTCTGATGGACTACCACCCACAGTGGATACACGCTTCCAGATTGAAGTTGTGTTCTTCAGGAGAGCAGGCAAGCTCCAATTTAACATAGAATCTCAACAGGGGATTCACCTTACTACACCTCAGGGTGGAGAAAGCACTGACTAAGCTGAGGAAAGAACTACCTTTCATGAGGTGGGGGCCACCCAAAGCAAGAAGGTAGAAGGCCCATTGAGCCAATAGTGCTGACTCCGTAGCTTCCCCTGTAGTGCATTGAGGTCCAAATTTTATTCTAAAAAGACCAAGGAAAAATTGTTATCCTAAGTACAAATTTCCTATGGAATATTTAGATATCAATTCTTATACTGGGTGCACAATTACCGAAGCCCTTAGTGTGTTTGGCCCATATCTTCTTAACTCAGTGAAGACGACAATAGAAGTTGCCCACATCCACAATGATAGAACCAATACCGGTGATAGAAGGACCAAGAAATGTTGATGAACGTGACAATGAAATGGAAAGAGATAATGGGTTTGACGATTCGGTAATTGAGATTGGCACGGTAGATGATGAAGAGTAGATATAATTATGTTTATGTTTTTGTTTTTATTGAGGATGAATGATTTTGTTATGTTTTCATTACTAATCACGTTGATTAATCTTTTACCTCAAAGAACAGCTTGCAAACGAGAAAACCACACAAAAATACGCAATTGAAAATATCCTTTTATTAAAGATTTGTATTAACCTTTTTTTCTGCTCTATATTTTGTTCTTTAAAGGGACACAGGACTGCTTGTAAGACTGTTGGTCTGAAAGTGGCCATTGTGAGAATCTGGATTTCGTCCTGTCCTCTTTAAATATATCATCTGTGTCTAAAAGAACATTTGTCTATCATACGTATTCATTTAGATTAGTAACGGCTTCCTTCACCCTAATATGGGCCTTACTTTCCTGTTGTTTAAACCTCGTTGAGAGTCGTACTGACCTGAGTGACTATCGGTCTCCATCTCAAGGCTCCTAATGATGTGAACTGATGTGTTTTGATGCTTAGTACGTAGTTGTAATCATATCTGATCGTTCTCAGGAGGAATGAGACTAAACATCAAGTCTTGTCTTTTTCCACCCTTGTGGTTTTTTATGACACCTCCTTTTAATCTTATAAATATTAGTCCTCATACAAATAAACATTGGACTCTGATTGAAACAAGCACTTGGTGTCTGTGTCAAACTTTGTCTCCAGCGCTGCAACTCTGTGTGTTCCGTCGACTACACTTTTCAACCATAGAATAATATTTTATAGGGGACATTGAGAATTTTACATTCCAACAGTTATTAAGTTTGCAGATGTTTTTTTACAAAATTATGAAGTAAATCAAAGACGCTTTTAGTGTCAACGTCACACTTACGTCACATCAGTAGCTGGAGGAAAAACCAAAGGGAAACTGGAGGCGGCAAATATACAAACCAGCACAGAGTCGACTACACGAAATATAAAAATATCTTATTGTGTTGTTGAGAGGCAGAAGCGATTGCTGAGACACAGAAAAACATCATTCAACAATATGTTTAACATGTTTTATTATTTATTTATGTATTTGCACAGTTCATTTCATATATTTTCATATATATTTTTTTCTATTCAGTGTTTATAAAGAAGCTTTAATTTAAATTCATGTTCTCAAACAACCAAATGATTCAAAACAGTTGTTCAAATGTTGAATTACCCTTCACACATGGTTACTACTATATGTTGTGATACTACTACTGTATGTTGTAAAAGTTTTGATCTAAAAGCATTACATGTTCAGCTGCTACAGTCAACACACCTCACCAAACACAAACACACAAGATAAAACACACAGAATATAAACATTTAACTCACATTGTCACATGTCATTGTCTTAATCTGTAATCATTTGATTATAGTTTAATAGATTGTCACGCTACTATCACTATAATATCATTAATAACACACATCTTCAAAGCTTAAAAGTTCAATCAAGAATAACTTAATATATTTGACTGAATAACAAAATAATGAGACTAACTGAAGTTATTATAAACGTTTACATGTAATTGCAAATCCTATAAAACATGTATTTCAAAGTTTCTCTCAAGTGATTAAAATGACGTCTTTCAACACAACGACTGTGTCGTGATCGGTCAGAAGTCTGAACACACTTTCTGTTTCTCTTCATCTTCATGTTTTGGTGTGAAAACATTTCCATCAGGCTGAACTCTCCAGGTCACTGTTGTGTCATTGTGTACGCCCAAATCTGTCAGTTTCTGCTGAATCTACACGACACAAACAATCATGACACACACTCTTAAACTGAATGCATAACAACGACAGCATAAAAGGTAAGAGTGAACAGCGAATTATCTCTCAATACGGTCACATTGAGGTTGTTTTTATTAACACTAGTTAATGCAGTAGAACATGAACATGAACTAACAGTGATAGAAACATCTACATTATTTAATCATCTTAGTTTGTATTAATTTCAGTATTTACTAAAACATATTTAAAATCAAACATTGCACCTGATAACATTAGTTAATGCCCCATGAAGTACATAAATAATTGTGCTGACAATAACTAACATTGACTACGAAACAAATCTTAGTGTAGAACTAATGTGGTCTCTTGATATCACAAAATATCAAGATGCTTCAAACAACTTTAAACAGTGTTGCCATAATCACTTATCAAAATAAGTTTGAGTGTAAAAGATGTTCATGTAGAGTTAGAGGTTTAGCTGCAGTTTGAGTAAGTTTGAAATGTTTTAGATGTGAGGTCATCATTAGGGTGGGAAGGATTCTCTTTAGTGGGATACTTGGACATTGTATAGATTTCTGGTCCCGTTTCTTTTGCTGTTGCAAAATGAGTTAAACAGACACACTGCTTGTGGTTTAAAATGTTTGTTGTATGTAGACTTTGCATAAAGTCATCAGAAACTGATGATGGTTTAATGCAATTTTAGTCAAGCTAGAGATGCCGATGTTTGTCAATAGTCATACAAATAACACTATTTTCCATCTGTCTCTTACACTAAGCCTTACTTGATACTAATGCTGTACAGTCCTAGCATAGGAGTCCACCTGAGTATGGGCAACTCTACCAGTACTGGACTTGGTTCCAACTGTCCGCTCCTCCCGGTCTGTTACAAAAATGCCAATGCTTAGTGATGGATGTAATGCCTATACTTCACCCAATGGGGGAAAGTAGGGAGGCTATATAGCGCACTGTACTCACCTGAAGAGGGCGCTTTCACAGGCTTACGCCCAGGCCAGATGCCTGGCTTATACGGTAGGGTATAAGACACGGGCTGACACTGATTCCACTCGGAGGTTGTAAAACCTCGCGAAGGTGCTGGGCGTAGCCCAACCCGGAACATTGCATATGTCTGTCAGAGAGCCGCCTTGTGTCAGAGTCCACGAGGAGGCCATTCTCCATGTGGAGTGGGCTCTCACTGCCCGTGGGCCCGGGTGATCTTGGGATGGGTATGCCAAGGAATGGCGTCCATAATCCAATGCGCCAGCCTCTGTTTGGAGACGGTCCTCCCCTTTTACTGTCTTCCAAAACAGACAAGAGCTTCTCAGAGCTTTTAAGGCTCTGTGTGCGGTCCAAGTAGATGCGCAGTTCTCTGGATACAGCACGTTGGAGGTTGGGTCATTCTGCCCAGAGGGAGTGCCTGCAGGTTCACCACCTGGTCCCGGAAGGGGGTGGATACCGGGCCGGTGTCTAAGAATGACGTGAGAGGTACCGGCCAAATTCTAGGCACCCATGGAACACGGAGAATGCTGGATGTCCCTTACCCTGTTATAGAGGCAAGCGCCATCAGGAGCGGTCTTCATCGTAGATGAGGAAGAGAGGCGTCTCCGACGGGCTCAAAAGGCTGTACCAAGATCCTGTAGGACCAATCGTGGTCCTAAGATGGTACGGAGCGCAGCCGAGGTCTCAACATGGATGGAACCGCTCCCCTATGAGCTGGACTGCTCGAGGATGGAGTCGCCACTCTCCGGTGGCGTTCCCTGAAGAGAGAGCTCAACGGCTGCCTAGTTCAGGTTGCCAGGGATAAACGTGGCCCGCAGGGATTTGATCACCTGCTTACTCCATAGGAGGAGGCATCGGGCGAGTTGTGACATCTGCCGTGAGCGTATGCCGTCCAGATGATTGATGTATGCCACGGCAGTCGTGCTGTCTGACCGGATTAGCACGTGTTTGTCCTGCACTAGGGGCCTCAGCCTCCTTAGAGCCAGAAGGACAGCCAAAAACTCGAGGCAGTTGGGAACCCGTCCAATTAAGCTCGTTAGTGAGACATGCTGACATACGGACAGAGTCTAGTTCCACACCGAGATAAGAGGAGCTCTGCGCTTGGGAGAGCTTGCTCTTTTCCCAGTTGACCAGTAGGCCCGGACGGTCTAGGTGCCTAAGCACAAGGTCCCTGTGACCATTTGTGGAGACAGGGCCTGACCTAGTACTGATACGCTCTTCCATCGAACGTGACCGCATGTCAAGGAAGGAATGAGATGTAAGAGTATGATGCGCTTCTGCATCAGCATCCTGAATGGCAGCTTGTGTAGGTGCTTGTTCAGGAGGCGTAGATACAGAGTGGGGCGCAGCCTACCCCCCCCCCCCCTTTTAAGGGACTATGAAGTCCAGGCTGCGAAACCCAGAAGACATCTCGGTTAGAGGGGCAGGTTCGATTGCACCTTTCGCCAGAAGGGCGTTACCCTCGACCTGAGCACGGAAGCCTTCTCCCTAGAGGAAAATGCCCCGAAACTTGGCAGGTGCCTGGCGAACCTGGATCACTTAACCGAGACGGATCGTCCTCTCTAGCTCGTGTAACGGGCTGGTGCACTCTTGAGCGCCCAAGAACCGTGGTTGCGGAACCGGAGGGATGATTTGCTTCACCAGGCCGTGGGAGGCAGGTTCAGTGGCTGACAGAGCGGTCACCTTGCACAGGGTAGGACACCGGTGAGGTTGGTATATAAAAAATAAGCTGCATTAAAATGATTAAAGCATCAAAACAAAAAGCTTTTAAACAACTAAATATTTCAATTAGTTTTTTTTGTACACCACCCTTTCTTTTGTATTGTAATGTATGATTATGAAATGAATTGTGAAATTGCAACGTGCAACAAATTTAGAACGCAGTAAGAGTGCAGAGCAAGTGCACTCTCTCGCCGCTGTAAACTTAACAATCTTTGTTAGCCAAATAATTACCTTACCCGTGTGTGTGTGTAAAGTTTGCTGATGAGATGTAAAACATAAACAGTTTTCAATGGGCATGCTGGCAATTGAATAGGGTAACACTTCAGACTAGGAAGAAATTCTCAATATTAATTAGTTGTTTTAGCATGCCTATTAATTGTATATTGCCGTTTTATTAGTACTTATAAAGCACATATTCAGCATGACCATACACAGCAAATTGGCCAGTATTAAATGAACACTACCGGGTGTCAATATACGTCTCCAAAATATACAATGTTAAAAGTAACACTAAAGTAGTGTTGAAGATAATGAGGTAATGAAGTGATTAATAAAGTGATGATTGATCATTAATAATGAACACCTGCTGTTACCAAACACAATCACTGAAGAAAACTTGAACTACTTTTCCTGTAGTTGTCATATTGTGCTTTAGAAACGGTTTGTTCTGGTCCTTGACTCTAATTGGCTGAGCGAAGTTCCAAGCTGTTATAAAATACCCCGATTTATAACGGCTGAAAGTACCACAGCCTAAATATCATTGTATTTACTTTATTTTATGAAACCTTGCTAAGCATGTCGACAAAAGCTTTTAGTCACATATTTTATCCATTATCAGAGGTGTGATACTATAAAACACATTGGAAATATGTTTAGGACTTTATTACTGCCTTATCACTGTATGTACAACAATCTTTGGTGCCGTTTACATTCTTGCCACTGCTAGAGCGATTCTCTTTCTCGAGTCAACATCTTGCTATTGATCTTGTTTATCTGGAAAATGTTGTTGCTTGTCACCATCATTGAGGTTTGTATGAAGAGTGTTGATGTCTAATTGTATCTTGGAGACAGTGTTAATTCTTTGGGCAAGTAACTGTTTATGCAGACGGATTTAAGTCATCTTTCTCCTACAGCACCATTATTTATGTGTTATACAAAGCATTTTACATTTACAGCGTTGAAACTGAAACCTACAAAATAAAAGTTCCACAATCATCGTCACTTATCACTGTAGCTAATCTTGTTTTTGAACAACATGCACGTGTCATTAAATCAACACCACTTAAACAGTTGAAATATAATTAACAATCAAAAGTCCGAGGCTAAGACCATAACTAAAGTAAACTTAACTTGTTTGTTAACAGCAGGTGTTCTTCATTAATTTATCAATTGTCACTTAATTCATGTCTTTGTTATCCAATTATATCTAACACTGCTTCAGTGTTGCTTTACATTTTACATTTACATTTAGGTTTTTGCCAGACGCTTTTATCCAAAGCGACTTACATTGCTTTATCCTATACATTTTACATAGGTATTTGTAATCCCCTGGGATCGAGCCCACAACCTTACGTTGTTAACGCAATGCTCTTACCACTGAGCTAAAGGAAAGCTTTTAAAGTTAAAAAGCTTTAACGCCCTATAGTGTGGATACATAGTAGGGTTGTCAAAAGTATCGATATTTCGATAAGTATCGATACTGAAATATCTGAACGGTACCAATACTAATTTCCCGAAGTATCGATACTCCGATCCTAGCCGAGCTGTCATTTTCACTTATCTCCAAACGCGCGTTGACAAACACCAAACGTGACCGCAGTGCCTGTCACGTGTCTCGTCTCATTCGCAATATGGCGTGTGCGGCGCCTCCGCAACCGGCTTTGGTTGACAAAGAACACAGCAGAAGTGCTATATGGAATTATTTTGGATACGAAGCAAATGAAGATGGAAAGCCGAAGGACACAAACAAGCCGATCTGCAAGAGTTGCTACAGAGCAGTGGTTACAAAAGGCGCTAACACATCTAATATAGCGAAGCACCTGAAAGACAGACACCCGGATCTTTATAAAGAATTTCGAGAGGTTGGTAACTGTTCTTATTTTAACAATACTGAAACATTAACCAAGATGGCCTAGTATTGTTGCTGATATGAGTGTTGTCTCGTTTTTTCACCGTAATTCTTAAAGTTAATATAATCCGACTGAGGAATCTTTAACTGTCTTTAAATACGTTAACTGTGGTCAAATGTAAATTAACTTGTGCTTTATTAACTTAATTAAAAAAATGATTACTTAAATTGTGTAATTTGTCGTGTGATGCACGCACGTGATGCACGCACGCGTGTGTGGATCGGTGATATGTGAATCCGGCATTAAAATCTGTTCATCAAATAATGTTATGTATTAACCAGCATTTATGAACGATGAGCAATGCATTTGCTACAGTATATTTTAATCTTTGATGACAGTATGTTATAAAATACAACGGATCATGTTTGCTCTGGTCCGCTGAAAAAAAATATTAACAGATAGAACTTTGGATTTTAATTAGTACATGCATTAGTAAATGTTAGTTTAAATTAACTTTTAACTAAGATTAATACATGTTTTGGAAGTATTTTTGATTGTTTATATTCATGCTAACAAATATCTATTACCAATAACTTAAGTTCTAAGATTAGTTACATAGTTCAGTTCATTTTAAGTGTGGTCAAAAAAAAAAATATATATGTTTATTAAAGTTTGGCATTCTCTTGTAGCACCAGAAAAAAGATGAGACTCGACCTGCAACAAAAACAACACACTCACAACCTACAATACCATCTGTATTTGAACAGCAAAGAAAGTATGAAGCAAACTCAAATGAAGCTAAGAAGCTGAACAGGGCTGTAGCAGTGTACATATGCATGGATCAGGTTCCTGTGTATACTGTTGAGAAACCTGGCTTCAAACAACTTCTTGAACATTTGAACAACAGGTATGCCCTTCCTTCACGAAACTTTTTCATGCACACAGAAATCCCAGCCCTATATAACGAAACGAAAGAAATAGCCATGAACCATATTGGAAGGAAAAACTTTTTTTCATGCACTACTGATCTGTGGACAAGCAGGGCCACGTCCACGTTCATGGCAGTAACGCTGCAATTTGTCACTGAAACCTGGGACATGCAGAGCTGGTGTTTGGGCTGTATTGGGCTCAACTCTGAGCACACAGCAGAATGCTTGAGGGAAGCATTGGAAGAGATGATACAAGACGCATGGAAGCTGGACATGTCATACATGGCTGGAATCACCACTGATAATGCTTCAGCAAACAAGAAAGCATTTCAGCAAGATTTCACATGGGTCCCCTGTTTTGGGCATAACTTGCACCTAGCCATTAACAAGGGCCTGGCTATAGACCAGGGCTTCTCAAAGTCTACTTTCAAAGGTCCGAATCTGAATTCACGAGAGTGTCAAAGGTCCGGACAATTGGTTGTTTCAAAATTAGTTTTTAATACACATCCTTTTTACTTTTTATAATGAATTAACAGTACTTTTTTGAAAACAATAAAGAGTATTTTGCGATGTCATGCGTCGATTGGTCTGAGCGCAGCGGCGCCACAAGTCAATCACGCGGGTCCGGATTTAATTCCCTCCGGGTCCAGATCCGGACCGGAGTCCGGACTTTGAGTAGCCCTGCTATAGACCGTGTGTCTGGATCGCTGTCGAGGTTGAGAAAGACCGTGTCTGCCTTCAGCAGGTCACCAAAGATGTTGCGACTGCTGAAGAAAAAACAAAAAGATTTGCAACTGCCTGAACACAGAATGATCCATGATGAGCCCACACGCTGGGACTCAGCTTATGAAATGGTGGAGAGATTTCTAGAACAGCAGCAAGCTGTCTCTTCAGTTCTAGCTGATGATCGGAAGAAATGGCACCTCATGCCCAAAGATTCAGATATTACAGTTCTTGAGACTGTAAAAGAGGTATTGAGCCCCGTAAGCTCTTACACGGATGCCCTTAGTGGTGAAAAACACACTACTCTCTCTGCAGTCCTGCCTCTGAGTTGGAAGATCTTCTCTACTTTGACAGTTGAGGAAGGTGACAGGCAACCTAAAACGTCAACTTAAAGACAACATCAGAGAAGATCTCAGACAGAGATATGATAACACACATCTGCAGCTGATATTAAACACAGCCACATTTCTGGACCCGAGGTTCAAGGACATTTTTGTAACCTTAAGAGAGGAGGTTAAACAGAATCTTATGGTCAGTGTCAATTTGCTAGAAGCAGGGGACCAAAGTCAGCAAACATCATCTCCAGATGACAAGCAGCAACCAGCAAAAAAAACTAAATCAGATCTGAAGAGTCTGTTAACAAGTATACAGGGGGAAAAAAAGAGTAAACATGGAGAGGGTTCATCATCCAGAGAAGGTGAGGGTGCAGAAACGGAACTCAAAAATGAGTTCTCAGTGTATGAAAAGATGCCTGAAATCAGTGCAGAAGAGAACCCACTCACATGGTGGAGGACACATGAGACAACTTTACCTCACCTTGCCCAGTTTGCTAAGAAGTATCTGTGCATCTCTGCTTCAAGTTCAGCTTCAGAGCGTGTATTTAGTACATCGGGGCTCATTTGCAGTGCAAGAAGGGCACGACTTACAGAGGAGCACATTGACATGCTGGTGTTCCTAGCTCAAAATCTGAAAGTTGCGAAACAACTTTAGGACACAGTAATGGGTGTCAATCTCACTCACCTCTGTAGAGAAAATCTGCATATTTGCAGTAACGGATTCAATTTAATTATTTTGTTTACCAATTTGTTACTTGATGCATAAGATTGCCCAGATTTTGTTTTTGCTTGAAGTTGAAGTATCTTTTGTTGATATTGTGATTTGATTGGATTTTACTTGGAAATACAAAAGATTACACTTTTTTTTTACTTGCACTTTAGGCTTTTGAACAAGTGCACTACCTCAAGACATTTTTGTTCATGTAAAATATACCTCATTGTCATGTTCTAGACTTGTTATATTTATCTTTAAATAATAATAAAAAAAAAATTACCCCCTTAATGTTGTGGCAGTTTTTTTCTCTGTGGTATCGAAAATGGTATCGAGTATCGATATTTTTCAAGGTATCGTATCGAAGTTAGAAATTCCAGTATCGTGACAACACTAATACATAGATACAACCCATTAGTGTTAATTTAACACTTGCCATCCCTAATCCTACCCAATACCTCAACCTAACAACTACCTAAATAACTATTAAAAAGCAACAAATTAAGGGTTTATTGCAGAAAAAGTCATAAATAATCGTTCGTTAATAGCGAGAATTGCCCCCTAAACCAATGTGTGACCTTCAACTTTTTCGGGCTAATATATTTGTAAATCTTACTCTGAAGGAGTAAGTGCCTCACCCGCCATAAACTCTATCCAATGTCACTGGTATGTATCTATAAGCAAACATTGGTCTCTCACCACAACACCTGCCCATGTTCTCCACTGATTCTCCTCACACCACAACTCAATCTGTCTCCACTGGCCGTTTTTTCTGACCCTTTCTGTCACTGCTCTCTTGTCCGTATAGCAGGCTACTAATAATTTGGCCTCCAAAATTACACTGTTTTCGCGATCCATTGTTTTCCTTTTGTCTACATCAACTGCTCTCCCTCCCGTTACGTCACTTCCGGTTTGGGCAGTTTCCAGATGCAGAAAAAAATTCTTGCAAAAACCGACATATTAGGATATTTTAAATAAAATCTAATTCCTGGGCTATCCATTTACTCTAACCTGCAATACGCACATTAAACTCATTTTCTCACCTGTTTGAGGATTTTGTCGCTCTCAGCAGCTACATCACCACTGGAGGAAAACTGAAGTCTCAAAAATAATTTTTGTCTGTAATGTAAAACTGAAAATACAAATTAAAAATCACATACACATAAAAACACTGATATTCAGAGAAAATATTGAGTCCCAATGAACCAAAGCAGAATTAAATTTTACTTGAACACTATATTTTCATGAATAAAAGGTTTCCCTACTGATGATAGTGCTGTTAAAGTGATGACTGTTCACATGGATCTGTGATAAATGACTAAAAGCACTGAAATATGCATGACATTCAACATCTTCTAATGTCACGTTGCAAAGAAAAACATAATACACATGACATTATCGCTTTTACAAATTCACATTTTTGAAGTTTACACACTGACAGTATCACTTTCAAAAACTAAAACCAGTTTTTTAGTTTGCATTTCACTCACTGCTCTCATGTACTGTAAATGAACAACCAAAACCAAAGAAAAGCTTTTTGTTTTAAGTTGAAATGGTGTTGAGTCTGAATGTATTTGGGTAGTGGAGCAGCTGTCATTGAGATGATATGAATACAAACAGATGATTTTATTCAGGAGCTTCTTAAATGAATCACTCCTGAAATCATTCATTAAAATAAATATTTACAAGTCAAAATTTTAATGGACCAGCTTTACCAAACAGTCCATTTTAAAGAAATTACCTTCATAGACCTCAACCTCACACATAGAGAGAGAAGTTGTACGTCCAGTCATGACCAGATTCACATAACGTCCCTCCATCCCATGACATGAGAAACTGATGGTTTTACCAAAGAGAAAATCAGAAGTCACAGCACATCTAGAGATAGAGGACATCAATGAATCTCTTTAGGGGTGTTACAATCAATCAATGAAAACTGTTCAAGAGATTTCATGAATAACTTTACATGGGATTGTTGTTTCCACTGTTATCCAGGGAGTCTCCAATACGAATCTCTGCTCCGTTAATTTGATCCAAACAGCAGTCTGATCTAGCAGTGATGATCACTGTACTGATGTCATGAACATCCAGCAGATCCAGCCTCCACCATGGGTTACTTTCAGATGATGTAGCAGTACAGTATTGAACAAAACCATCTATGGCAGTTTCAGCTGCCCAGGCACTTTGACCTTCCCATGTGGATGATTGTGTCGCTGTTCCTTTTAATGCTATATTCTCAAGAAGTATAAGTTAGTTCACTATTGATACTTCACTCGTACTGTATTTACAATAACGCAGTGAAAACTGCACGGCCATTGGTGCGTGTAAAGTAAAACTTTACGCCAATAGTAGCGATGCTCTACGGACATATGGCTGTGCCACTCACCAAAAGGGGCGGGGCTTATCGCTATATAATCAGACACATCACCGTAGGGTCCTCAGATTTCTTCTCCATCAACGACAACTTCCACCTGGCTATTTGGAATGTTAGCTTCGATGTCGGAAAAGCACTGCAGCGGACAGGACCTCTCTGCTCAGCGAATTTGCTGGTTCAGCAGCGCTTGTTCCTTTTCCCTGCCGCCATCCAGCAAAGCTCTAAAAACCAAATTTCCTGAGCAAATTTCCTGTGAAAATTTCCTGTGTCGTTGTTGCAAATGCCGCGCCGTCCCTGTCACTCATGTGGGGTCTGCCTCCTTGGGAGCTTCCCACGCTCAACGCTGTGACAGGCTGAACAAGGCACAGACAAAGTTATTCGAAAATTTAAGCCCCGGAGGGTGATTTAATGAGCACACAACACAGTGCCACACGGTGAGGTATACAATGGGGGAATATTTACATTTACATTTAGTCATTTAGCAGACGCTTTTATCCAAAGCGACTTACAGGCCAAACTCCTCCAGGGCATGGACGAGTCCGGTACTGATATTGGGCCCTTCAAAGAGCTGCGGAACAGCAGAACTTGCTCTACACGCAACCAAGGCCACGGACTGGGCGATAGGCAGATCGATGGCCAGTCTCGTGGAGCTCGAGCGCGATCTATGGTTGATGCTCACGGAGGTCAAGGAGGCGGACAAGGTCCCTTTCCTCGACGCTCCGATTTCCCCCACTGGCCATTTCTTACCGGCAGTTGAGGGTTTTGCAGAACGTTTCACGGCAGCGCAAAAGTCTTCCCATCCATGAAGCACTTCCTGCCCAAGAGACTCATATCCAGACCTTCTACGGCTCACCCCAAGCCAACGCCGACTCAGCAGCCGGTCACGGCATCATCCCCAGCTGCTCAGAAGGCAACAGGTGCTGAGACGCACCAATGCTATCGCTCTTGGAGATTCTTCCCCCACCCCCAGTGCCAGGAACCCTGGCCAAAGATCACGCTGGACCCTGCGCCTCAGGCACCATCCTGAGACCGAGGTGAGGAAGAGGAAGGGACCGTGTCTCGCTGTGGCGGGACCTCATTCAAAGGGAGCTCTTGTGTGCGCCCAAGCTCCCCATTCTGTTCTCGGTGCCGGCGAAAATGTCTTTTTGTTCCACAATGTGAATGTTTTGTTCCACAAAAGGGTTGCATATCAATACATGGTCCTTCGATTCGGACTTTCTCTAGGTCCATGCTCTTTCACGAAGTGCTTGGACGCAGCTCTATCACCTCTCAGGCAGACGGGAATCCACAATCTGAACTACCTCGACGACTGGCTTGTTCTAGCACAGTCAGTGAAAGAGCTAAGTTCCCACAGGTCCTTCTCAACTATCTAGAATGCCTGCGGCACAGGATCAACCTTGCCAAGAGCACTCTGTTCCCCAGCCAACAAATATTGTTCTTGGGAAGGTCTTCGATTTGAGTTGTATGACAGCTAGAATCGCGCCTTACCATGCCCTGGCTATTCAGAAGCTTGCCGCTTTCGTTTACATCGGGAGCGTCAGGCCACCTCAAAGCATTTCAGAAGATGGTGGGTCTCATGGCCTCCGCATCTCATGAACTGCTGTTGGGTGTTCTTTGGATGCGTCCGCTGCAGTACTGGCTGTAACCAAGAGTTCCGCCACACGCTTGGCATCTGGGTGGATCAAGCCTGTGTAACCGCTCTAGCCCCATGGAAGGATCTTCCTTGGTTGGAGCAGGGTGTGCCCCTGGGCACCACATGCAGACGAAAGGGATTGGGGGGCTCTGTGTGATGGTGCACCTGCCTTCGGCCACTGGTCGATTCAGGAAAAGGGACAGCATATCAACCTGGAAATGCGGGCAGTATGGCTGGTCTTTCGCTACTTCCTGCCGGTCTTACGGGACCGCCACGTCTTAGTTCGATCGGACAGCATGGCAGTGGTGTCCTACATAAATAACCGGGGAGGCCTCTCCTCAAGACAAACTATTTCCCTGGAACTTCGACTCATGGAATGGGCCCAGTGCAATCTGCGCTCACTGAGGGCAACTCTCGTGCTGAACCAGGGAGCAGATATGCTATCTCGGTGCAATGTCTCATCAGAGGAATGGACGCTCCACCCCAGGTCGGTTAAGAAAATCTGGGAAGTCTTCGGCAAGGCAGAGGTTGACAACACTCATTGCCCAACCTATTTTAAGGTTGCCCAACCGGCTCCTCTATGCCTTCCCTCTTATCGCTCTTATACCACAGATGATCAAGATAATCATTGAACAGGCGCACACGGTGCTGTTCGTAGCCCCATTCTGGAAGAACCAGCCTTGGGTTACGGAACTGTCTCAGCTGCTCGTAGCAGCCCAATGGCCTATTCCCCTGAGACTGGACCTGCTCTTTCTGGCAGGCAACACCATTTGGCACCCCCAGCCAGAGCTGTGGGCTCTGCACCTTTGGCCACTCGACGGGAGCCTACAATCCTCTCCTGTGACATATAACTAATTTTGTCCTTCCTACAAGAGCTGTTGGATAAGGGCCGCTCCCCTTCCACACTCAAGGTTTATGTGGCAGCAATCGCAGCTTTCCATGCCCCCATAGCAGGCCAAGGAGTGGGAAAGAACGTCTTGATCGTTCGCTTCTTGAAGGGTTCCAGGCGGCTACGCCATCTACGCCCCCTCACAGTTCCCATATGGGATCAACCCATTGTGTTGAGAGCTCTGAAGGGTTCTTCCTTCGAGCCTCTGCAGTCCGTAGACCTCCGTCCCCTAACGCTTAAAACCGCTCTGCTTCTAGCATTAGCATCGGTAAAACGTGTGGGTGATCTGCAGGAGCTCTCTGTGAGGCCTTCCTGTCTTGAATTTCTTGGATTATATGGTGTTTTTGTTCCACTTGTAACATGGCGGGATTGTGCTGGTTCCCCATAGCGTCCTGCTACGCAGTACGAGCAAAGTATCGATAGGGAACATTACTAACTTAACCTCGGTTCCCTGAGATACTGCGTTCCTGGCCGTGCTTACAAGCTGCATATGGTCGTTGCTTCAGTTGAAGTAACCTGAGGACCCTACGGGGATGTGTCTGCTTATATAGCCGAAAGCCCCGCCCCTTTTGGTGCGCGCAAACGCCTTTGGTCTGTGCAGCTTCGCTGCCATTGGTGTAAAGTTTTACTTTACACGCACCAATGGCCGTGCAGTATTCACTGCGTATTTTTAAAGCTTCAGTCATCGGAGAAAAGGGAGTTTTCCGCATAGCGTCCTGCTACACAGTACTCGTTCCCGTATCATAGGGAACCGAGGTTACGTTAGTAACCGTGTACGTTATTCAGTCATTACAATCTGTAGATACATATCAAGTCATGAGTCATGGCAACATTAAAAGATGAATATGAGGACTTTATCAATGTCTGTTTCAAAATGTGTGTTCTATCAGTTTGATTTATTGCTTTTTTATTTAACACAACTAGGGTTGAGAATTGAAATTCGATTCCAACTCTGGAATCAGATCCGTAAGAAAGGAATCAGATCCTTTAAAAAATAAAAATTAGCACTTTATTACTACCTTATCACTGTATACTTTCGATTCTTAGCGATTCCGGACCGCATGATCACATAATTTTCACGTCATCAGTAAAGACCTGAGTCACCTGACCTGACACAGCCATCTGCGAGGACCTTCCGCTCGAATACTAAAAGTCAGTTCCAACGATGGGCCGTGGAAGGTGCTCTAGAGTGTGGCTGTATTTTGCGAAATCGCAAAAAGACAAAGCTAAGGTATTTATCATAAAAAACTATTATGTTGCAAGATGGGGGTTAAAGCACTATGGCAAAGCATCTGCGGTTGGTTCATCGTATCGAATTACACACAACACCGGCACATGATGTAACACGTGAGATCCCCTTCTCACTTGCTTCGAAAGGAAGGCTCACACTGGATACTTTTTAGTGTGTATAGCTGTAAGTAATGGCACAAAATAAATATTTTTAATTTTGCTTGGCTTTATTGCTTTTACACCGCTTTGGAATGGAAACTAAGAATCGTTAGGAATCGGAATTGATAAGTATAACGATGCCCAACCCTAGAAACAACACATAACACATAAACCACAGACTCACAGCTGAAGCACTTTTCACTTCACATTGAAATATCTCTCTGATACTTTATAAACGATTTTTATGTAAACTATTTTAGTTTACATGCAAAATAATGTTCCACTTGAAAGCTTCGCAAAACAGATATATTTTTTGATTTACGAATATTCATTTAAATCAACTGTTCCAAAACGCCTATTTCGTAAAATGAATTAAATAATAATAATCTTTCTGCAAAAATCTGAATCTGTTGATGATATTTTCAGTGGAAGCTCTCGAACGACTTAGCATCTAGATGAGCGATTATTAAAAACACAAACCTACCAGAATGAAGCATTAGAGACACATTCTCATGAGAAATAAACTGTCATCTAACCACAAACTTAAAACAATGAATGAACAACAAAAATTCAAACATCATTCTACATGAAGAATCAAAAGGATTGATTACCTGCTATACAACCTGGAACAGAAACAAGACCTGTTGAACAAAAACGATAATTTTACACTTATTTGAAAATCAGTTAAATTAAGTATACTGTTAGGTCTTTTTTTCTTAACTTTTCAAGAATACTTTTAAAGATTTGGATGAAGAATGACTGACAGCATGTATAATGTTGAGATGATGATGTGAGTTGTACTCACCAGAAAGTAAAATCAGATGAATGATTTTTTCCATCTCACCGCTAAACAAAAGGAAAAAAATATGAGAATAGAGAATAAAAGAAAATTGAGTTTCGTATGGATTATGAGCAACACTAACTTGTTCACTTAGAGTGTCCTACTCTCTTCTTCACTCGTCTAGCAACACATCAGTACATCCCTCTGGACATTTGCCTTTCTCTCTCCACCCTCATGATGACATCACTCAATGTCTAAAACACTTATTTACAAATCAAATCTGGTGTCAGAAATCATCAATTGCACGAGGAAATTTCTTTCAGGAAACCTGTAGATAATCAAAGAAAATAACTTTTGTGTTGATTAATTTCTTTGCTGCCTTGATTTTTATCATGAAGTCAATGAAAGAGTGACCGAATGTTTTCTCTTCCTGGAAATCACTCTTAGTTTGTGTTCTGTGTTATGATTTCAGAATAAAGTCACTTTCGTACAGACAAATTAAAGCCAGAGATCTATAATGATATTTTAACACAAGTACAAAAAGATTTCAGGACCAACTATTAAATTAACTTGATTCTACACAGAAAAACATAGGATTTTTTTTTTTTAACGCCATCATTATTATTTTTTGCATAAGTTAAACTATTATTTACTGCAAAACAACATCCTAGAGATCATTTTAAGTTCATGCGCTTGAATTTTTAAGTGTATGTGTCCTAAAGCTAAATTTTGTGCTTGATTCATCTTTTCAGTATGCTGCCTTTTGTAAATCTATAATTCTTTTAAACCAGTATTACAAACATAAGTTTGATCTCTGAAGGTTTCATGTGCTTTTTTTCCAGTAGGAAAACATGTTCACTTGAATGTTTTGCATATGCAAATTTTGCAGACCCAAATTCTCTTTGAGTAAATTTAAATGATCTTAGAACACTCAAATCATGTCATGAAACTAAACATTGAGTTCATAGGTGTCTTGTTTTTCGTCTTGTTTGGTTGTCAGTGGGTGAAAAGGACATCAGATCTGCCATGAATAGCTCTTGATCTCTTATCATCTATGATTCAGAGAAGATCATAATGTAATCAATGAAAAAATATATTCCACTATAGATTACAAAATAAATGTTGATGAATTATGATGTCACTCAAGACGATTAATGCAATCTTAATACTTTGAAGACTACTCATGTAAATTCATGTTATTTTAATGGTTTGTAGTGAATGTTTTACCATTGGAGATGTGTTGAGATTAAGTCTGGCTCTTGAAGACTTTTGCATAACAGGTGCGTGTTGTCAACATTTATAATTTCAAATCAAAGATAAAGTCATTCGTCATTTATTTTTTAATTTCCCAGTTTTACAGACAAGTCTTAGTCCCAGTCTAAAACGGTTTGGCCTGTCTAAACTAAAAACAACTTTCAAAGATAAATCTTAAATATATCAGTGTCGCTATTTTGTTGTTTTATACTATGGTCTGACTGAATACTTGATTCTGATAGGCTCTAAGGTGTACATTAAACTACTTATGCACAGGTAGTTCCAGTCAGTTTTGATCACCATGATTCTAAATCAATCCACTCAACACATGCACACCCACTCGCACAACAGGATTGTCCTACTGAAAAGTAACACTGGAAACATTCAGATATCAAACTAATGTTTGTATATTGGTTTATCAGGAAGAGAAAACATTCTGTGAGTCTTTCATTGAATTGTGTTCATGATACAAATCTACATTTACATTTTCTACATCTACAGAAATCTACAGACATCATTTGGCAGACGCTTTTATCCAAAGCGACTTACAGTGCACATCCCCCTGGAGCAACATGGAGTAAAGTGTCTTGCTCAAGGACACACTGGTGGTGGCTGCTGGGATCGGACCAGCAACCTTTTGATTACCAGTTCAGTGGTTTAACCCACTAGACCACCAACTCCATCAATCCAGGAAAGAAATTATTCAACACAAGGTTATTTTTTTTGTTTATCTGCTGGTTTCCTGTAAGAGATTTCCTTGTGCAATCGATGATTCGTACCATCCTCGTGACACCAGATTTGATTAGTAAATAAAAACTTAGGGACTGCATTGCTTTCAATAAATCTCACTTGCTATACCCAAATAGACAAGTCCTGATGAAGACAAACACATGTTGAGTTCAAGTGTAAGCATATTCGTTAATAATTTATAAACAATGATTCAATTCAATCAGATAACCTTCTAATAATGCATTTGTTGTAAATAGTATAAAAATAAACAGGCCTAGATTTTTACATTTTGTACCTGTAAACCAGGGTTGTCAAACACAGTTCCTGGAGGGCCGCAGCTCTGCACAGTTTAGCTCCAACCAGCTCGTAGCTACACCTGCTTGGAAGTTTCTAGTAATCCTGAAGATGTTGTTTAGCTGAATCAGGTGTGTTGGATTATGGTTGGAGCTAAACTGTGCAGAGCTGCGGCCCTCCAGGAACTGAGTTTGACACCTGTGCTTTAAACTGTCTTTCTTTCTAAACTATTATCTACTTTGTGTCAGCCACTACATTTCATTAGAAATAGTTTTGATTGTTTTTTTATAGCAATGGTCGAGTTGAAAACTCAATTCAAAATTAATGTGTATCACATTTCTTCAGCCGAAGAAGCTTAACATGTTTTAAACCTCTGCTTATTATCCGCAATTGTTTTGTTTACATCATGTTTGAAAAGATAAATCATTATAATATGGTTTTGTTTTCCTTTTTCAAACAATGACAAACCTCGTCCCCACTGCAAAACACACAGCAATGCCAGCTGCAAAATAGTTTGGTTGCCAGACAAAAATGTAAGGCAAAGCAAAAAAAAACGTTGTGGAGAATGCAAGGAGGTCCATTACCAAAGACACAGAAATTACGCTTGTGTGCTTGATTCTGCCCGCATTGCTTTAAGTCTTGTTTTGCTAGTGTAGTAAGAAAACTGCATCCATTATATTCTGTTATCTAGCTATCGATATATTTATAATTCATAGGGAATAATATGATTATATATGGGCATCTGTTGGACAGATGTGTTAGAGAGTCTGACTTGTAACCAAAAAGATTGCATGTTCAACTCTCAAGACTGGCGGGAACTGTATGTGTGGGGAGTGTAAGAACAGCACTTTCTCCAATCTCATTACCACAACTGAGGTGCCCTTGAGCAATGCACCTAACCCGCAATGTGCGGGTATGAGGGAGCATGTTATCTCAGAACCACCAATAACATGTCTCTCGACACAAAACATGAGGCTCTGTCATGATCCTGCCACTAGAACAAGAAAGACAGTAATCAAACCTGTTCATTAGAAGGATGTGTTCCAATACTTTTTCCAATATAATGTAGGTGTATGCCCAGAAATAACGGAGTATTTAAATCTCTTTTATTTGTAACAGAATTTACTTTGTACAGAGGTCCCCTGTATGTTAATATTAGACGTTCAGAAAACGTCTTCAAAGACATAGAACACCTTTCACTTTTGGCCCATTAAGGGATGTCTAGTAAACACCAATAACGATGTAGAAAATACATATTTTTGCTAAGGGGGAAATCATAATTTAAATAATTGACCTTTACAACACTGTATGTAGACTTTTTTACCCTCAACTAAAAATATTAAATAAAACATGGCGTACATTTCATGGTATATTTGGTTCCAGTTTTCTTCTTTTCACCAATTATTTAACATATTCTTGAGGATTTCTTTAGGTCCTGTCTCAAACCCACCTTATGTGGACTCAGACTTGACTCGACTCGACTCAACCCTCTCTCGCCTCGGTCTTGACTCGGCCTCAAATGAGCTGGTCTCAGCTATGAAGGAGTTTGTTAATAAGTTTTATTATGTTTGAATCTTTACTCTTTATTATAGTTTGATTAACATAATGTGTGTGCCTTAATGAAAATGTTTAAGCAGAAGCTGTGAGGGTTTTTTTTGTGCTGAGATTAAAAGTGCCTGCTACAGGAATGTGTGTGGGGGAGCAGCCTTGCGCGCAAAGATAAGGGAGTGGCTGAAAAGCAGTTAAAAACTCAGGGTATGTGAGTGCAGATTATGAGGGATTTAATCATTTATGTTTAATCATTTATGTGTTATGTTTAATCATTTATGTGTGTTATTTTTCTGATTGCGTGAAGTGTTAAAACTATAGATATGATACATGCATTTGATACCCAAGCTATGTGCTGATAATAATGTGCTTGCAACAGAATGTGTCTATGTGTGTGTGTTAGTGGAAGGAGGAACTGAACCAAAGGTCAGTTGGGGGTGAAACAGGGTGAAATTGCATACACACACACACACATAGTTTTGTAACAGGTAAAGAGGGGGTAGTTCGGCTGCAGTTGTGTTCTCTAGAAAGTAGAGTGGGGGATGAAATGCTGTTTTTCAGAATCTCGCAGAAGTGGAGGGAAACAAGTGATGAACACCACTCGCTGAAGACAAAGGAAACGAAGCTGATTGGATCAAGAGAGGGAGGCACTGCCTGAAGAAAGAAGATACACCCTCTCACATACACACTATAAATATGTTGTTAGAATGACACACGGGGTTGCTTCTATGTAAGACGTTGTGTCGAGAACAACCCAGCGCTGTACTTTGATACTTTCTGGATAATAAACTTCAACACTTGTAGAGATTGCCTACCTTTAATTTTTGAACACGCAGGACAAGTTTTAGTCCAACAGCTACAACACGGATTCAATTAGAGTAATAGAATCATTGGAAAGACATGTACATGTTGAGTCTGTTTGAGTATCTTACGTTTAAAACAAGTGGTTTTGTTCCTATTCTGATGAGTTGAGCATAATGACACTAGAAAACTCTTAAGAAAACAATTTAAAAGTATTAGGATTATGTTACTCAACTTATGAAATCTGCTTGTCTTGGTGGACAGGGTTGCAGTGGAACACATGTTAACATCATGATGTGTTCTTCCGTTTTGAATTACAGATGAACTGACAAAAGTGATTGATGACCTACACAAAATAGCTATGATATCACTGAAAGGCCTAAAGAAACTAAACAAGACACAACTTCATATCTTTGACCTCAAGTGTAATACGGTTCAATAAAAGGAAGAAAGGAGGCGGGAACCGGCACGTTCAAATAAAGTTGTAATAAAATCAAACAAAAACACATAAGTAAAATGCTGGCAGTCACCTTACGGTCGACTGCCGGTCACAAGAACATAAATACAAACTAAAAAAAATTCCGGGGGCCGGTCCTCTCTCGTTAGCAGTCCCGTCGCTCGTTCTCTTATGCTCCCGATTTCCTCCGTGAGATATACGGGACCGGTATGCGCACAGCAGACTCCAACTATCAATCACACTAACGGCCCCGCCTCATGGCTCTCATCACGCCTTCCTCACAATATGCCCCTTACAGGCCTGGGGGTATGCACCGACGAGACTAGAGAACGGAGACAGGAGCTCAGCCCAGCCAAGAGGCTCTTTCTCACGCTGCTATGCGGTGGTGCTGGATGCCCGGTGGACGGCTCGATCCTCCTCCGCCTCGTGGCGGTTGGCGATGGCTCCTCTGTGTGAGGGCAGTGGCAGCAAGTCAGTCCGCGGTATCCTGCTCCTCTCCTTTATGGCTGTTGGTAGCAGGATTCCAGCTTATTATCTTTGACCTCAAGATTCAGTTTAAAAAAAATTATTAGACTGTTCTGAGATCCAAATCCAGTCATTGTTGAAAAACATCAATGTGGCACAATCATTTATATTACACTGCAACATAATAATTGAGATTGAATTGAATAAAAGAACACTCTGTTTGTGATTTAAGATTCAAACACAGAAAAGTCCCTGGTTTAAAAATGTACACCGTGGTGTCAAGAGAAAACATTAGTCCTACACATATATTTATGAATTTATGTTTGGGATAAACCGGTGAATATTGGTTTGTCTATCCGAAAGAAGTTAAAGAGTAGGTAACATATGTTTTTTTAGGCCCTACTTTGGGTAATGGAGTGTCCAACAACAAGTTTATCTACATACAATGTGTAAAAACACTTTAATCTCGTAATTATATGCAGTTATACTTTCCTTACTTCTTGACTGACTCTCAAATGATTCGTTCCGCGATTCACCTGTCTAGGCCCTCCTACCCGGTAACCTTGTGTCATGTGATTGGTCAGATGGTGTAGTCTGTTGTGATTGGTCAAACGCGTTCATCATTTGTCGCAAATGGAACGCCTACCATCATTACAGGATTACGGTTTACATGTGCTTGGATGTCTTTATATATATAACAGTATATATAACATATAACAGTCTTATACATGGACTAGTTGACAGGGCATACAGTGTACCGTGTTCGTATCTTCAGATGTTATACAATACAGATAGTACTCGACTTAGTTCTTGAAACAAATACTTTGAGAATTCATGGATTGAACAATTAAATCAGCCGAGTAAATAGCAAGATAAACAAACTGTAACACACCAGAAATAACGCTACATGCTAATGTTAGCGTTATATGCATTAGCTAAACACAGACATAAGGTACGAAAATATTTCTTGAAGTTCAGAAAAAAATCAAAAGTCACACTTACAGGTTGGGACTCGGTGGAGCTAAAAGGTCCAAATAGAGTTGGAATCCCCCTCTTTCAATGATAGCCGTTTCACATATCCTGCACTATACGCGCCAAGATTATCAAAGCAATCATCGGTGAAATGACGCGCACACAGTACAGTCCTGGGGTCATTCACAAAATGAATTGTAACCATTTTTCCCTCAGACGTTCTTGCTTAGGTAGTTGAAATAAGACGGACTTAGTTTCACACCGTAGAACACAGACTCTAGACATGATACAGACGCATCACAAACGTACGACAGACAGTGTTTGGGGGAGGAGAAATAAGTTTTCGCTTCAGTCTCAGCAAAACGTAGGCGGGGACTATGTATAGTGACGTAAATATGCGTCCACGACTCGTTTGTGTGATTCAGAGTCGACATCCATTTTTACAAGCAAATAACTTTGTTATTTATTCACCTTGGACTTACAACTTGGCAGACAGCTTACTTTCAAACACGGCAACATAACAGACGGCATGAAACGTCATTTTCATGATGTCATGTTAGGTACGCTTTAATTCTTCCCGAATGCCAAGTCATCATCATCACGCTGAAGGGTTTTAAAGTCATGTTTTTGATTACAATGTTCATTTAAGTAAAATCTACGTTTTTATACATTTTATTTCTTTCTATGGATTACATATAATCAATAATAGAAGAGGGTATCATTGTGAGCAAATGTGTGTGATTAAAGGGTTGAGAGACTAAGCCGGCATATTGTGGTGCAGGGGGACGTTTTCAACAGGATGTGAAAATGTGTGTGCGTGACTCTGGTTGCCCAACATTCCATAGCCGTCGGGGCCACCGGACAGGGGGTAACAGATGTGAAGAAGTTGGGAGATTGTGTTGTTTTCACAGAAGCCAAGCTCGCTCACAGAAACAGTTTACACAGGAACCGGGTGTAGCCAGATTGTGTCATTGTATGATTGGAGGAGAAGAAAACGTCAGCTGAGAACTGGTCCAACGATTGGTCAAGATCCGAAGCAAGCTTGAAAACACACCCACATATAAACATATAAACATGTATTACACTGTCTAGGCGGGGCTGATTCTCTGTGAAGACTTTTTTGTCTGAGACAGCCCAGCGCTGAGATTCAACTTAATAAACTTCAACTTTTGTTCATCCGAATCCCTAAGTCCAATTTTTGAACGCGCAGGACAGTTTTAAGTCCATCAACGCCCAGCATTTTCGATCGTTATAACTCCGGCCGACAAGGTTGCAGCGGGATCAACCCAGGCTCGTCGGAAAGTTCTCCTTCTGGCGTACTTTTATGTTCCATTTTACATCCAAGAACAGCACACAATTGTTGTTTCTTAGACATTCTTGTTGCTGGCTAGCTACATCTGCTCTTGCCAGAAAATAGTTAACAGCGTGTATATGGCGAAAGGTGGAGCTGGCCACTCATAAGGCGGAGTCTGTGAACGGTTATGGGCAGGCATAAATCAATGTGACATCAGATTGTTACTTGATCTCCAACAGACTGTTTTGTGTCACTGTTGTGGTTTATAGGACATTACAAAAAGAAGAATAGATGGATTTGTATAATTACAGGGTATTTCTGCACACTCAATTTCTGGTAGATAAAGATTTAAAAGTACATTTTTTGAGAATGCGGCTCTTTATGTCACAATAATTTTGGTATAAGTGACACCTACAGTTCAGGGAATTTAATGTCAGTTTGAGCATATCACGTGATATGATCTTGTGACTTTAAAATCACAAGGAGCATATCACGTGATATGATCTTGTGACTTTAAAACCACAAGGAGAAAAGCATGGATTCAAGAGTGTCTTAAAAAACTTAATTAAACACTTATATCTCCTGAATTTCTGATTGGATGATAAACATAATGTTTATTATGTTTGTATGTTTATTGTGGGGTTTCATTGTCAAGTTATATGTAAAGTTCTGTATATCAATGTTGGTTTAATAAGTTTGTAAATGTTATTTTGTTCATTTTTAAGTTTTTCACGTTATCTATGGTGTATGATGGTGACCCTTTGGAAGAAAATATAAAATGTTCAGACATCAAATGAAGCGTGTTTGTTTTATAATCGGAAGAAAACATTTGGGAGCTGTTATAGTACCCATGAAGTGGCCCAGAGTAAAGTAGCTGATTACGAATAAAATCAACAAGGTCCACTAAGCTTGTGTCATTTTTCCGTCAAGTCAATCCTCTTTCACGTAATATCCTTTTCAGGTGTCATTCACTTATATCACAATCATGCCTTGAACTAAGCACTGACCGCAGTTCTTTAAATTTGAGTCCAAGTTCAAAATAAAGCTTTATGAATGAACTGCTCCATTGTGAATTGACCGTGCTGTCTGAGCCACTAGCAGAAGATAAACACGAAGTGAAAGCAAAGGTTTTGCGAGATGACGCAAATATATTTGCGGAAGAAAGTAAAAGTTTTGCAACGGAACGCAAAAAATTTGCAAGATAATGCAAAAGCTTTAAAAAACATTTGTCTTTTTCTTTATCTATTTCTTATCTTCCCTCTCATATTATTTCCACTACCGCTGTGTTTGTTGTTGTGCATATTATAACCTGTGGTTTTCCAGACTTTTCCCCATATATTTCCAATGTAGGAATATGCAATGTTGAACATTTACCAGTTTAACTTCCAAAGAACATATTCTTAAAATGTCCACCCCTTTGCAACCCTCCCGGTCAACATGTTAGGTCATGCGATGATCACAGTGATGTCACACCTTTCTCATTCTCTATCTGTGTGAATAATGTCATGATTTCCGGAGGGGAGAACCCAAGTGCAGGCAGACACGGTGGTGAAGGGGTTTAAACTGTAATTTATTGACAAGAAAACACTACAAAAGGATAAAACAAAACCCACGAGGGGGAAAAACAAGACAAGATGACTACCAAAGAAACCAAAGAAACGGACTAACTAACTAGAAAATAAACACTTTGTATAACACTAAAACTAAGCTTAAAAGACACGGGTTGACAAGAACAAGGAACATAGGTTTCAGGGATACGGGGTACAGGATCAAGACACAGCTTCACGGCTAAGTGGACGGCAACAGGAACAAGGTACACCATGCAACATCTAACAATCCAAGAGCACAAGCCAATAGATAAATTGGATGCTTTAAAGTGAAACAAACAGGATAATTGGCAAGGGACAGGTGTGGGTAATGAAACACTAATGGGAAGGTAACAATGAAACGAGATGCCATGGAACACTGACAAGACATGAGAAAGCGCATGTCAGCAAATATACAAGCAAAGACATGTCTTTCTCACTCAAAACCCAAGGGCTATGCCATGACTCCCCTGCGAGACAAGAATAAACATGAAATGATAGCGGAATCATGACAAGAAATATGTAAGATCAATGTGAATTTATTTTATTAAGTCATCAATATCAATTTTGATATTGATGACTTGATCAATATCAAGCCACCATCCCCCAATTTTGCAGGCAATCAACACCTGGTCAATGATCTGAATGACTTTTACTGCAGATTTGAAAATGCTAATTTAACACCTCACCCCAACTCTGACATTCTCTCTACACAACACCTATCACCTTCAGTCATCCCACCTCCTGCACCTCCTGCACTTCAGATCAGTGAAGAGGATGTGTGCAGAGTCTTTAGGAAACAAAAGAGAAGAAAAGCACCAGGCCCAGATGGTATCTCACCAGCCTGTCTTAAAAGCTGTGCTATCCAACTGGCCTTCATCTTCTCAAAGATCTTCAACAGATCACTGGATCTGTGCACAGTTCCCTCCTGTTTCAAGTGCTCCACCATAATCCCCATCCCAAAGAAATCCAAAATCACAGGACTGAATGACTACAGACCCGTCGCTCTCACATCTGTGGTCATGAAGTCATTCGAGAGACTGGTATTGGCTTATCTGAAGGACATCACAGAACCCTTACTGGACCCCCTGCAGTTTGCCTACAGAGCAAACAGGTCTGTTGAGGATGCAGTTAACATGGCGCTGCATTTTGTCCTGAAACATCTGGATAGACCAGGGACCTATGTAAGGATCCTGTTTGTGGACTTCAGCTCCGCTTTCAACACCATCATCCCATCACTGCTCCAGGAAAAGTTAACCCAGCTATCTGTTCCTGGCTCTATCTGTCAGTGGATCACCAGCTTTATGACAGACAGGCAACAGTTAGTGAGAATGGGGAAACTCACATCCAGCACTCGCACAATCAGCACTGGCGCCCCCCAGGGATGCGTTCTCTCCCCACTGCTCTTCTCCCTGTACACAAATGACTGCACTGCCCAGGACCCTTCTGTCAGACTTCTGAAGTTTGCAGACGACACCACACTCATTGGCCTCATCCAGGATGGTGATGAGTCTGCTTACAGACAGGAGGTTGAGCAGCTGTCTGTCTGGTGCAGTCATAACAACTTGGAGCTGAACACGCTTAAAACAGTGGAGACGATTGTGGATTTCAGGAGAAACCCCCCTGCACTCCCCCCTCTCACGATCAGGAACAGCACTGTGGCAGCAGTGGAGTCATTCAGGTTCCTGGGCACCACCATCTCTCAGGACCTGAAGTGGGACAATCACATTGGCTCTATTGCTAAAAAAGCCCAGCAGAGGTTGTACTTCTTACATCAGCTGAAGAAGTTCAACCTACCACAAACTCTATTAAAACAGTTTTACTCAGCAGTCATAGAGTCTGTTCTCTGCACATCCATCACTGTCTGGTTTGGCTCAGCCACAAAGTCAGACCTCAGAAGACTACAGAGGACGGTTCGGACTGCTGAGAAGATCATTGGTGCTCCCCTGCCCACCCTCCAAGAACTGTACACATCCAGAGTGAGGAAAAGGGCTCAGAAAATCACCCTGGACCTCTCACATCCAAGCCATCATCTCTTCACAATGCTGCCGTCGGGTCGGCGCTACAGAGCACTGAGCACCAAAACAACCAGACACAAAAATAGCTTCTTCCCTCAGGCCATCTACCTCTTGAACAGTTAATTTATTTTTGAAAAAAAAAAAAAGTCTTGCGTGCAAGACTTCTTATGTGCAATTAACTCTGTGCAATAATAATAAAGTGCAATCTTCAATATCCTTCAGATAATACACTAACTATTTTTTATACAACTTTTCTGTAAATTATATTTCAGCTTGCTGTATAGGCAAGGCAAGGCAAGGCAAGGCAAGTTTATTTATATAGCACATTTCATACACAAGTGCAATTCAAAGTGCTTTACATAAAATGATTGACAGAAAGAATAAAACCTATCTTTAAAATGCAAATTATTTAAAACAATAAAACAGCAATAAAATTGATTAAAAATGTGAGTGTATATATAAAAAGAATAAGAGCAAAATAAAAATAAATTAGAAATAGAAGTGCAGTTGATGTAAAGTAGCACAGTGCTCAGGTTGTGAATGCACAGCTAAACAAGTGTGTTTTTAATCTGGACTTAAAAGTATCTACTGTTGGTGAATGTCTGATGTCATCTGGAAGCAGATTCCAGCTACGAGTGGCGTAATGGCTAAATGCTGACTCGCCCTGTTTTGAGTGAACCCTTGTTATCTCTAACTGACTTGATCCTGATGATCTGAGAAGTCTGATTGGTTTATATTCAATGAGCATATCTGAGATGTATTTAGGTCCTAGACCATTGAGTGATTTATAGACAATTAATAATACTTTGAAGTTGATTCTAAAAGTAACTGGTAACCAGTGTAAGGACCTGAGGATTGGAGTTATATGCTCAGATTTTTTGGTTCTGGTCAGAATCCTGGCAGCAGCGTTCTGTATGAGCTGCAGCTGTCTGATGGTCTTTTTGGGAAGACCTGTAAGGAGTCCATTACAGTAATCCACCCTGCTGGTGATGAAAGCATGAACTAGTTTCTCTAAATCTTGGCTTGAGACAAAACATCTGATTCTGGCTATGTTTCTGAGATGGTAGTACGCTGATTTGCTTATTGCTTTGACATGACTGCTGAAACTAAGATCAGACTCCAAAATGACCCCAAGATTTTTTACCTTGCTTTGTGTCTTTAGACCTCTTAAGTCAAGGTATGTGTTTACCTTGTTAGTTTCATCCTTGTTACCAAAAACAATGACTTCAGTTTTGTTTTTATTTAACTGAAGGAAGTTTTGACACATCCAGCTGTTAATTTCATCAATGCATTGGCAAAGAGAGTCAATAGGCCTGTAGTCATTGGGTGCGAGGGCTAGATAGATCTGAGTGTCGTCTGCATAGCTGTGGTAGGCAATTTGGTACTTTTTCATTATTTGGCCAAGTGGGAGCATATACAGGTTGAAGAGGAGCGGAGCTAGAATTGAGCCCTGTGGAACACCACAAGTCATGGGTGTCCAGTCAGATTTATGGTTGCCTATGTTCACATAGTAACCTCTCCCTTTAAGGTATGACCCAAACCATTTAAGTACCAATCCAGAAAGCCCTATCCAGTTTTCCAGCCTATTTAGGAGTATGGTGTGATCCACTGTGTCAAAAGCAGCACTGAGATCTAGTAAAACCAGAACTGATATTTTGCCTGAATCAGAATTCAATCGAATATCATTAATTATCTTTATGAGCACTGTCTCTGTGCTGTGATGCTGACGGAAACCAGACTGATAATTGTCCAGGTAGCCATTTGACTTCAAGAATTTGGTCAGCTGATTGAAGACAACCTTTTCAATGATCTTGCCTATAAAAGGAAGATTTGATATTGGTCTGTAGTTAGACAGTAAGGTTTTGTCTAGATTGGCCTTTTTTAGAAGAGGTTTGACAACTGCATTTTTTAGGGACTCGGGGAAAGTTCCTGAGAGCAGTGAGGTATTAACTATTTTTAGGAGATCTGCTTCCAAACAGTTAAACACTCTTTTGAAAAAGGATGTGGGAAGTGTGTCAAGGCTGCAAGTTGATGCCTTAAGATGCTGGACCGTTTCCTCCAGGGTTTTGAGATCAATTGTCTGAAATTCAGACAAAGTTACTAATTTCTGATGTACTGAAGTCCGACTGACCTGACTGCCGCATGAAGCTTTGCTGATTTCCATTCTGATATTACTGATCTTTTGAAGGAAAAAAGTTGCAAACTCATTGCATTTGTCATCAGACAGCATTTCCCTCGGAACTTGACTAGGGGGATTTGTTAGTCTCTCTACAGTTGCAAAAAGGGTGCGAGTGTTATTTATTTTGCTGTTTATAATGTTAGAGAAAAAATTCTGTCTGGCTTTGCCTAAGTCAACATTGAAGGCATGCAGGCTGTCTTTATAGATGTTATAGTGAACTTCAAGTTTGGTTTTTCGCCACATACGCTCAGCTTTTCTGCATGTTCTTTTCATGCTTTGTACTTCTGGTGAGTTTCTCCAGGGTGCTTTATGCCTGCCAGTTATCGCTTTGACCTTTACTGGAGCAATGTCATCGATAGCATTTTTTACTTTTTCATTAAAGCTATCGAGGAGAACATCAATAGAGTCTGCAGATATACTCGGTGACAAAGACATAGCATTCATAAATAGCTCACTGGTGTTCTCATTTATGAATCTCTTTTTTATAGAGACAGGTCTATCTTCAGTGGCAGGACTAATTGATATATCAAAGAAAATACAGAAATGATCAGACAGTGCCACATCTCTAATAATAGTGGATGAAATGTATATAACGCATACCTTTTACTGAAATAGTCTATTCTATTTTTTACTTGTACATATTTACATACACACATAACTTTACTCTCTATAGCTTAACTCTTATGTTTATTGTATTGTATTTCTTAATTTTTATACCCATAGGCCCTTATTTAAATCATCTGTGTAACTGTTTTTGTATTGTTTGATGGTCTCTGTGTTGTTGCTCATTCTGTGTACTGGATGCTCCTGTGACCAAAACAAATTCCTTGTATGTGCAAACATACTTGGCAATAAAGCTCTTTCTGATTCTGATTCTGATTCTGAATATGGATTCATTACCTGGGGCCCGTTTCAATAAGGAAGTTCAACAAACACCGAGTTAAAATCTGAACTCTGAGTTGATTTACTCAGAGAATGGTTACTCTTGAGTTTTCAGTTTCAGACCAGCTGATTTGAGTTAGTTCAATCCACTCAGAGTAAGTTCCCTCTAGGTCATGCGCGTGCAGCATAGCGATGAAAAGCCATCATCTATTGAGTGAAGAAAGCACGATTCACGATGGCAACGGCATGTGACAAAAGCACGTGTTCATTTGTCGCCAATCGAATTGAAGGTACTGTTACAAGCGTACGGTGAATATGAGCACATATTTAGAAAAAAAATATTCACTTGTTAATGCTCAAGTTTATATGTCAATCACTTTTATATTTATTTTGTTGAAACTGTGAAAATGGGAATTATATTTAACTCTCCCCCACTCTCTCTCTCTCTCCCTCTCTCTCTCGCGCGCTCTTGCTCTCTCTCTCTCTCGCTCTCATGTAGGCGCAATCCTTCTGCAATAAAAAGATCTCGGCAGAAGCTGAATATGAAATACAAGAACACCTTTCAGGAAAGTTTAAAGAAATAAAATGCTCTTGCTAGTAGGATGCCTGTTTAGGAAATGTTAAATATTCGACTTAAACGGGCCTTAAAAGTTAAGATAAAACGTCCAAACGGGGCCTCACAATTCTCTCCCGACATAAATGTAACTCTCTGCGTATTAATGCAGCTTCCTCATCTATGGGTTCCTGAATAAGGGGACATGACATTTTAAGGTCTGTGTGACTAAATTGAGCGCGATTAGCAAGATGAATCAATAAACAAATGACGTATGCAATTTCAACACCCATCGCGCTTCGAAAAGGGGGCGGAGATTGTAACAAACCCTGGGTTTGCAGAATAAAACCTGCTCCCGACCAGGTTAGGTTCACGGAGTATGTTACTCTGGTTACTCACTCGGAGTGTAAGATACCTCGATTTCTGAAATGGGCTTGAGTTACCCCGCAGTCGCGGGTTTGACATACCTCACTTTCTGAAACCAAAAACTCTGTATATTCCGTTTTCTGGGATTTACTTACTCTGAGTTGGCACTTACACTGCTTTCTGAAACGGCCCCCTGGACTCTTAACACGTAACATTTATGTACTAGTTTTACTTTGCCTGCTGACATTGTTGAATTATAAACCACAATTGTAATGTCAAATAAAAAACAGAAGTGAACACACTCAGAGAATACTGGTTAACTGATTATAGTAAGTCATTGATCTCATGTAGTATTTTTAGTCTGGTTATCATTTTACAGAAAGCTTCATGCTGCATTGAATGCTGGGTAACATCATAGTACAAAACTCATTCATGACTCCTAGTAAGCATTGCAACACACTGACTCTTGATGTATTTGTGTCTAAATTATAAATTGTTGGAACTGTATGTGCATAATTAATTTAGAAGACCTTTATAATATTTTATAGTATCAAACCAGCTGGATCTCCAGCTCTACTGTCTCACAAATGGACAGCTTTCTCATCAACATTTACTCATGTTTATATTACCATCCAAGACTCCTTTGGCATGACTCAATACAACAAATGAAATTCATTCAGTGGACACAGAGTTCCAGCAGCCAGAGGAAGAAAAGCAAACACTTAAAATGACAAACCAGTCACATCTAAACCTCCAAGATCACAGTTTGAGCACACAGTGAGTTTGATGTGTGGTTACATTTTTAACTCATCATGAGTATTCTGAAAGCTTATGGTGACATCACATTGTTGACTGGGATATTTAATGGAGACCACTGCATGGACAATATATGAAAAATCAACACACATTGAGGTCTGTATTATTCTGTATGCCCTGATTATAATACAATTTGCATTAGTGGCTACTGCAGATTTGCTTTTAGTAAAACATTCTGTTCTTTTCCATACTAGGGTGTGTGTGTTGTGTGAGATCCTGACTGTCAGAGTCAATATTAGTTTTGCCTGGGAATTTAAATCACATTAAAGGTTGGGCATATTTGCATATCTGAATCGTTGTCCCCACCCGCACTATACAAAGTCTGAGGTGACCTGAGGTGACATGTGGTGAATGACTTCAGCTTTGGACAGATTTATCAGTTAAAGTTTTCACCGCCAAAACAATAATTAAACATGATTTGAAAAAATCTCTAAGTTTCTGAAATATGTCAAGTTCATATGTCAAATATTAATCAAACTTAATGCTTTTTTAATATAAATATTGATCATGTTAAATGTTTGGAAATTTACAAGTACACTCTGATAGCCTGCTCACACTGGGCATGGTTGACCGGAACAGGGCCCGAATGCTTTTACATCGACCCTCATTGTGAATGCTGGAGACGTTTACACTGAGCTATAACGCTAAAGAAATTGACTGTTGAGCAGTGATTTATCTGATCAATTCATGACATACACAATATGTTTATATCTAGTGAAAAGATTATGTTTTTTTCATATTTCTTTTTTTATTATATTATAACTCTGAGTGTTGTGTTATTGCAGTCATTCAGTAAAACGCCTTTACAAACTTTATATATTTATGTAACATATTTTTAAATTTAAAAATGTTCAACAGATGAGGGTATAACAGAATACAAAATATATATTGTAACAAAATATAAAAGTGAGACGTAAAACAGTAACAGATGGTGATTTACAGGATCCCAGTGGCCATTTTTAAAAATGAGCAATGATAGAAAAAGAATTAAAGGTGCCATTCTTTGGCCGTTTTCAAAGCTTTGATTATGTTTTTTGAGTGTTTAACAATGGATGTTCATGTTTCTAGTTTCTCAAAAGATTTATATTTCACACATTTCAAGTCTATTGTTCACCGCTGTCCCTCTTCACAAAAAAAACCTGGATCCTTCCAAAACGCTCTGAATTTTAAAACTGAAACAGTCTGTCGTGTTTGGTTCCTCACTTACAGCATGTGTCTAAAGATGTCCCAATCACACCATGTAATAGCAAATTTCTTATGATACACTCTTTCTCTTTATTACACGTAAGCAAAGAATCGTCTCGGGTCTTCTTTCAATTTAAAGAGTTAACTGAAAGTATCAATAAACAAACAAATGTGGCCTGGGGGTAAAAATGCAACTTTTCTGATGTGTTGTAAAATTTGTGTATGGCCCTTTAAGAGATTTCTCTCCCCTCCACGTGAGTCAGTGCGCTGAGTCTTTGTGCGCATGTGTGGCTCCGCGAAAAAGAGTGAAACATTCTCTGTGTGATGCGTGTCATTGCGGTCTGATGTTAGATGCATAGGTGTAATTATGGGTCAATATCTTTTGTTTGTGTTTATATACACCCATAAATGTTATCTGTGGGTTATATTGCTCTGTCTAAATGCATGTTTGATGGTAAATGTTAATAGATTACGTGGATCGGTTGTGCACGTGGGGAGTGAACCTCGTGGTGAGTGCTAGCGAGCATTTGGGTATGTAAGTTTAGTTTGGTTAAAACCTATTACTCCTGTATGAATCTTTCTTTCATTCTTTGTTAATAGCTCTGTAAGATGAATATTGACGGTAAATGTAATATGTAATGTGTATTTGATAATTGATGTAAAGTGGCTAATTAATGTGTTTTTATCTTCCATGCACAGCCACTACCGTATTTTGACCGCGGTCAATCCAGCCGCAGTTCGAAAATAGACGGTCAAGCCAGCCGCAGTCTAGATTCATTGTGCGCGCATACTTAGTAAACTACGGTAATTTCTAGAAACACCGCTTTTAAAGCTTTATTTAAATGCGGATCGTCTGTGTGTCTCCTAAATATTATATATTGTGTTTTACGTTTAGAATATGTCGTTTTTGTAGTAATTTATGTATATTTTTTGGAACGTTTGCATTATAATTTATGTTGACTAAAGTAGGCCTACTTTATTGTAAAAACAATGTCTCTGTCTAAAACTAGCCTATTATTATTGACCTTTGTCCTGCAAATAAATCAGTTTATCCAATTCAATTATTTGTCTAATATCTATACTCCTACGACAATTAACCATGATTTTTATTGTTCAAAACAAGTTTAGTGGTTTTAATTCACGATATCTAATAAGTTTCACAAAAAGATGGTCTCTTCCTGTAGGGGGCATCCCACACTATATACACACCATATATGGCATCATTTTACTGTAGCATTTGGGAGAAATTGTCATTTTTCCACTTTAAATGCCTATAGAAACACTATTTCTAAAAAGTTTCAAAAAAGGATGGTCTCTTCCTGTAGGGGGTGTCCCACACTATATACAAACCATATATGGCATCATTTTACTGTAGCATTTGGGAGAAATTGTCATTTTTCCACTTTAAATGCCTATAGAAACTTGATTTCTAAAAAGTTTCAAAAAAGGATGGTCTCTTCCTGTAGGGGGTGTCCCACACTATATACAAACCATATATGGCCTCATTTTACTGTAGCATTTGGGAGAAATTGTCATTTTTCAACTTCAAATGCCTATAGAAACACTATTTCTAAAAAGTTTCAAAAAAGGATGGTCTCTTCCTGTAGGGGGCGTCCCACACTATATGCACACCATATATGGCCTCATTTTACTGTAGCATTTGGGAGAAATTGTCATTTTTCAACTTCAAATGCCTATAGATACACTATTTCTAAAAAGTTCCAAAAAAGGATGGTCTCTTCCTGTAGGGGGCATCCCACACTATATACACACCATATATGGCATCATTTTACTGTAGCATTTGGGAGAAATTGTCATTTTTCCACTTTAAATGCCTATAGAAACACTATTTCTAAAAAGTTTCAAAAAAGGATGGTCTCTTCCTGTAGGGGGCGTCCCACACTATATACACACCATATATGGCCTCATTTTACTGTAGCATTTGGGAGAAATTGTCATTTTTCAACTTCAAATGCCTATAGAAACACTATTTCTAAAAAGTTTCACAAAGGGATGGTCTCTTCCTGTAGGGGGCATCCAACACTATATGTACACCACATATGGCTTCATTTTACTGTCATGGTTTGTGTTGTAAGTAAGAGAAATTTAAAAATGTATATATTGAAAGGGCTTTAAATCTTTTTCAAATTAATATCAACGTCACACTAAATGTTAATGTAAGTGCTATACTATACTACTTGTATAATTTATTAGAATTGTTTTTACTTTAAAGGGTATTTACTTTTGATTTCACCAATTTAGTCATTAAAATGTTATAATTGTTTGTGTTGTTAGAGCATTTAGACATCAAAACATACAGAAGTCATACATAAGCAAAGCAGATTTGAATGTTACTTTTATAAAAAATATGTTCTTCGGCCTACTCAAAAAAATCATTTTCACACAAACAGTAAAAAGCATGTCAAAGCACTTCTAATGATTGGCCTATAGTAAAATAGAATTATTAGAAGAATCAAATTATGTTTTAAATGTATAAATTAACAAAAGAGAAACAAACATTGACAAACACCTTTGTAAAATTTTGATAAATACAATAAACAAAAATGGATAAATGTACAGAAAATGTACAAAATGTAATGACATAAGACTTTCAAGTGCTGATAAAAATGTAATTACAGAAACAGGAACATTATAGAACGATAAACAAAGAAGTCTGCTTTATTCCTGATTCAGACGTGTTCTGCGGCACTAAATTATAGGTCAAGGTTGTACAATATTAATATCCAACCCTTATAACACAAAATCTGCAAAAGCCTATCCCTGTTGTCTGAATACTTAGGCTTTACAGCAATTTTGACAATTCCAGTCATCTTTACCAAAAATGGCACCTGCAGAAATTTTAAGACAGGTTGGATGATACCACCTATGGCACTTTGAACACTGCACCATTACTTCTTTGTGGTGTGCAGTCCTGCACAAACAGTAGACATCGACAGAAGTATGCCTTACATTAGCTTTGGGCAATGTTGGCTCAGTGTTGAATTTAATTTGTTCTGTTTTCAAGGAATGCATGAGCTCTGCCCTCATCTGTCCCTCACGGAACCGACAGTTCTCGGGTCTCATGTTGCAGCATAGCACATAAGCAAACCCAAATGCAAATGGGCCACAATTGCTGCTATTCGATTGTGTGGAGTACACAAGGAAACTGACCATCAGTTTTTTTACTTTTCAGAAAGTAGGCCTATGCCTTAAAGTGAAATAATGTAATATATGAAATATTTCTCCGACATGTCATAATAAGAAAACTTCAAATGTTGTCTGCATACAATATAATGTGGGATGCCCTCTATACAAATAAAATACAACTTGTGTTTTCTACTTATTAGAAATAGCCTAATCATATTTGCTACAATTGTATTGATGATGATTACCTCGAGGTTCTTTCCTTCATGGCCACATGAGCTTGGGTTTCTCGCCGCCACTTGCCTACTTATTACATCTAGGAATTTTAAAATCGTTTTAGTATTTGACATGTGTTCCTCTCTCCTCTGTTTTGGATGTGTGATGCTCCGTGATGACCACTGCGCGCGCATGTGCATCTGGGTGCGTGTCCTGGGCATTAGCCTATTATAATTAAATGAATTTACTTAACAAGATAAAATAAAATTGTACTTTGTTATTTCATACTTTGATATACTGCTTTTTGTGTTTAAAAGTACCCTTCTCTTTCAATTGTGTCATTTTATTTCTGCGTACAACAGCTTTCATCCACAGGCAGGGGTGGCACCCCATCTAGAAATTGCTGAAAATATTTAAGACAATATCTAAGAACGGAGATGGCCTAAACATAGTTTCTGCCAAGCTCATGCTAATTGAGTATCCAGTAGTATTGCATATGTCGCATCTTCGAAGAGTAGTTTGTTTTATCATATTTTTTTAAAAGAGACACAGGATCTGCTGAAGGCAGGCTGGGGGACAGAACAGCATGAGCACACACAACATAACTTTATTGCATTAATCTCTTTTTGTTGTGAACATTATGCATGTACGGGCCAATTGCCAACAAAAAAATATATCCAGAGATGGTACAAATGCATTAAAATGTATTTATTTACATATTACAAATACTAACTCATAAAATAAAATAAATGCTAGTGCTAGTGCTGCTGCTGCTGTGAAAAAAATCGATTTAATTTTATACACAAGTGAGTTGTAATTTTAAAGTAGAAAAAATGCAAGCAATCTTTTGAAGTGGAAGAGTAACAATGGGTTAAGATACACATTCAAATTTGGTAGTCCTATAGAGCTCATTGACAGCACCTTATGCAGTAGGTGCTCGACTTAAAATGGCACTACAAACTGCATAGTATGTTTTATTGACAAATCCCAATTGTACATCTCTCAGACAAAAGGATGATTAAACTTGTATGCATGTATAATCAGTTTAAATCTATTAATAAATGAATCTGTATTTCTGAGGCAGATCCAAAAACTTTGTAAATTTGTGTTTTTCTTAAATTTAAATTAATGAGAACAATGCAATTTTTTTAATTGTCTAGTTTAAGTTAGTCTCTAGTTAAGCATTTATATGCTTTTAAATAATGTATCGGACTGTAAGTTTTGTTGTCCATAATTAGTGGTGCTCTTTTAAGAGCATCACTATTGTTATTCTGCAAACTTATTATTAGTGGGACTCTTGTAAGAGCATCACTTTTATTATTCTGCAAACTTATTAGTGGTGCTCTTTTAAGAGCATCATTATTGTTATTCTGCGAGCTTGTTATAATAATAATAATTATTATTGTGACATTTTTTTTCGTACGCCCATAAATGAATGATTAGTCAAATCATCTGGCTTAATGAGAAATGGTGTGCTATGACTTGTGTAAGCAATCAGGCGGAGGGGGTATGATAGGGGGGCAAAAACTCGCCCCAAAAATCCCATTGACTTAACCTTACGCCAAATTTTGCCGGGTCGTAGCTCCGAGCGAGAATTTCTTTGAGATACATTCTGGTAACGACATTTGAAGAGGCTGGCAGGCCCTGTAAGAAAATACCTCACAATGGGGTGTAAGTTGCACCCCTGGGGCTTAGGACCCCACCCAAAAAGCCCCATCGACTATAATGGATGCCCATATAAGTAGTTAAAAAGTCACGCATGATATAACTTAGAAGTAAAACCACTAGTTTGACTCAGGCAACCAATAAGCATCCCAGGAACTTCATAAAGATATGAAGTCACGCCCATAGCAACCATTTACATGGACGTAGCAACCGATCCTATAGACTTCCATTATAAATGGCCCACATTGATATCTTGTCAACACAGTGTCGTAGAGACAAGGGGGTGGTCTCATTTGACTCAGGAATTCAATTAGTCTGTCACAGATCATTGTGAAGCTATTAAGCCACGCCCATTGCAACCAAATAGGTTTACTTAGCAACAATTTTACAAAATGTATACCTCTACATCGTAGAGACATGGGAGTTGGTTAATTTCACTTACTGTATACCGCAGAGTATCATAAATTGTTTAATGCCAAGCCACGCCCATGGCAACCAAACAGCTTAGCTTAGCAACCGTTAGGGCCAATAGCAAAACCTTCATCATTGCATCAGAACATCGTAGAGACATGGGGGTTGGCTGTTTCATTTGTGGTTTGAAGGGTCATCCCCCTACCCCAACCCCAGAATTTTGCTACATTAGCACCACTTTACAATTTCTTCAGAAAATGTACCTTTCAATTTATAATTAATGTTTCTATAACTTTTGAAGCAGAAAAATGACAATTTTTACCACCCGTTTGTGAAACTTATTAGTAATAGTGTTTCTATAGGCATTTAAAGTGGAAAAATGACAATTTCTCCCAAATGCTACAGTAAAATGATGCCATATATGGTGTGTATATAGTGTGGGACGCCCCCTACAGGAAGAGACCATCCTTTTGTGAAACTTTTTAGAAATCAAGTTTCTATAGGCATTTAAAGTTGAAAAATGACAATTTCTCCCAAATGCTACAGTAAAATGATGCCATATATGGTGTGTATATAGTGTGGGACGCCCCCTACAGGAAGAGACCATCCTTTTTTGAAACTTTTTAGAAATCAAGTTTCTATAGGCATTTAAAGTCGAAAAATGACAATTTCTCCCAAATGCTACAGTAAAATGAGGCCATTTATGGTGTGTATATAGTGTGAGACGCCCCCTACAGGAAGAGACCATCCTTTTTTGAAACTTTTTAGAAATAGTGTTTCTATAGGCATTTGAAGTTGAAAAATGACAATTTCTCCCAAATGCTACAGTAAAATGAGGCCATATATGGTGTGTATATAGTGTGGGACGCCCCCTACAGGAAGAGACCATCCTTTTTTGAAACTTTTTAGAAATCAAGTTTCTATAGGCATTTAAAGTTGAAAAATGACAATTTCTCCCAAATGCTACAGTAAAATGAGGCCATATATGGTGTGTATATAGTGTGGGATGCCCCCTACAGGAAGAGACCATCCTTTTTTGAAACTTTTTAGAAATAGTGTTTCTATAGGCATTTAAAGTTGAAAAATGACAATTTCTCCCAAATGCTACAATAAAATGAGGCCATTTATGGTGTGTATATAGTGTGGGATGCCCCCTACAGGAAGAGACCATCCCTTTGTGAAACTTATTAGAAATCGTGAGTTAAAACCACTAAACTTGTTTTGATCAAATAAAAATCATGGTTAATTGTCGTAGGAGTATAGATATTAGACAAATAATTGAATTGGATAAACTGATATATTTGCAGGACAAAGGTCAATAATAATAGGCTAGTTTTAGACGGAGACATTGTTTTTACAATTAAGGAGGCCTACTTTAGTCTACATATAATGCAAACATTCCGAAAAAAATACATACATTTCTACAAAAACGACATATTCTAAACGTAAAAGACAATATATAATATTGAGGAAACACACAGACGATCCGCATTTAAATAAAGCTTTAAAAGCGGTGTTTCTGGAAATTACCGTAGTTTACTAAGTATGCGCGCACAATGAATCTATACTGCGGCTGGCTTGACCGTGTATTTTCAAACTGCGGCTGGCTTGACCGCGGTGTATTTTGTTTCATTTTATTTGTGTGTACCGATTTTTTGTGTTTCTTTTGTTTTACTGAGGTTTATAACCTAATTGAGTCAAGTGTTTGCTGTGTGCTGGTTTTGCATTCAGCCGCAGATGTAAGACATATATTTAATTTTTGTAAAACTCATAGGACCTTTTTGTCTTAAACCTTTTATGGCTAGTTTCTTTTATTCCTTGTTAACCCATTTGATCCCATCGACCGCTGTAATACTTGTTTGTAAACAGCAGTCAGATTAAACCTACATAATAAAATATTTTTCCGGGTTGTGTTTTGTTTCTCTAACACTCGGTTACACAAATATAAAACAGTTTTGCTCTGTCAGTGAGTGCGTTGACATCTATCAAAAATCAAATTTCGAGTGTTTACATGCATAAACCGGTTTCAAAGAAAACTTAATTTACATAGAAGTTTGAGACTTGCCATGATTCTCGTGTCTAGTGACGTCATCATCGATAGTCTGTTCAGTAGTTAAATATGCAGCGGGGAAACGGCAGAAGTTTTATTTGTATATATCTTTTCTTATTGTCCGCAGAACCTGCAAATCCAACAAAAGTTCTCCATTTTGACGTCTCTACATCAACTGCATGATTCCAGAGCACACATTTTTAAGTAATTTTACTATACGTTAGTTTACTATTATGTAATACACTATCTCCTCCCCCACTCGTCTCGGACTCCCCCAGAGGGACCGGCGACCATGAAGCTCAAGCCAGAGGGTACTGAGTCCACCAGGGTAGCGGCGGCCAAAACGGGAACCTCCGGAGCGCTCAACCGCGAGGTGGAAGTCCCAAGTGGAACTTCACCTCCGGGATCGCTCCGGTTGCTCACGAACCTGACCATGTCCGCAAACCCAAGGGGGGCCAGCAGCCTCTTCTCCAATTGCAGGCAGACACAGGGATGAAGGGGTTAACAGATATTTTAATATTTACATTTAGGCATTTGGCAGACGCTTTTATCCAAAGCGACTTACATTGCTTTATCCTATACATTTTTTACATTGGTATTTGCAATCCCCCGGGATCGAACCCACAACCTTGCCTTGTTAACGCAATGCTCTTACCACTGAGCTACAGGAAAGCTGTATTTCACAAGACTCTTACAAAACAGGCAAAACAGAACCCACGAGGGGTGAAACAAGACAGGATAATTTCAAATGAAAACAAGGATACGGACTAACTAGACTACATTTACAATACATTACATTTAGTCATTTAGCAGACGCTTTTATCCAAAGCGACTTGCAAGTGGGGCAGGTAATGGAAGCAATTGGGACAGCATAAGTACAACAACAGCATATGTGCCTAACACAGTATACAGAACCATTCATAATATTTTTTTTCAAAGAGTAGAGAAGAAAATAAAGTCCGAACAGAGCAGTTAGATGTTTGCGGAAGAGATGTGTTTCAGGCGTTTCTTAAAGATGGTTACAGAATCTGCAGATCTTGTAGCAGCGGGCAGATCATTCCACATAGGTGGAACAGATCCGGAGAAGGTGCGCGAGAGACACCACAAGACGCCGTTCGTTTGCAGAGCGTAGGGATCTGGCGGGTACAAATGTCTGCATTAGCGAGTGAAGATAAGGTGGTGCCGAACCAGTGGTGGTCTTGTAGGCCAGGAGCAGAGTCTTGAATTTGATGCGAGCAACTATAGGGAGCCAATGTAGCTTAATGAATAGAGGAGTGACGTGTGCTTTCTTCGGTTCATTAAAGATAACTATTGCCTCAGCATTCTGGATCATCTGTAGAGGTTTGGTTTTGCAAGCTGGAAGTCCTCCCAGTAGCGCATTGCAGTAGTCCAGTCTGGACAGGACCAGAGCCTGTACTAGGACTTGCGTAGCATGCTCTGATAGAAGGGTCTAATTTTCCTGATATTGTAGAGCAGGGGTGTCAAACTCCGTTCCTGGAGGGCCGCAGCTCTGCACAGTTTGGCTCCAACCTGCTCTAAACCACACCAGCTTGGAAGTTTCTAATAATCCTGAAGATGTTGATTAACTGAATCAGGTGTGTTTGATTAGGGTTGGAGCTAAACTGTGCAGAGCTGCGGCCCTCCAGGAACGGAGTTTGACACCTGTGTTGTAGAGGATGAATCTACAGGACCGGGCGGTGCTGGCAACTTGATCTGTGAAGTTGAGCTGATCATCGATCACCACTCCCAGGTTTCTTGCCTTTCTGGAAGATGTGATGGTTGATGAGCCCAGTTGAATGGAAAGGTTGTGATACGTCTTTGTATCAGCCGGGATAACAAGCAGTTCTGTTTTTGAAAGGTTCAGCTGCAGGTGATGGCCGTTCATCCAGAGCGAGATGTCGGCTAGGCAAGCTGAGATGCGTGCAGAGACATTCGGATCGTCAGGGCGAAAAGACAGGTAGAGTTGTGTACCATCCACATAGCAGTGATAGGAAAAGCCATGTTTCCGAATGACAGAGCCAAGGGATGTCATGTATACAGAGAATACCAACGGATCAAGCACTGAGCCCTGAGGCACACCTGTGTCGAGATGTTGGGACTCAGACACCTCACCTCTCCAAGATACTCTAAAGGACCTACCCGAGAGGTAAGACCTGAACCATTGTAGCACCATTCCAGAGACCCCCATCGCCTTGAGGGTGGACAGGAGGATGTGATGGTTAACAGTGTCAAAGGTGGCAGATAGATCCAGTAGGATGAGAACAGATGAGTTAGAGGAAGCTCTTTCCAGTCTCAGGGCTTCGATAACAGAGAGCAGCGCAGTCTCAGTGGAATGACCGCTCTTGAACCCAGACTGGTTGCTGTCCAGGAGGTTGTTCTGGGTGAGGAAGGATGAGACCTGGTTACATACAACACGTTCTAGAGTTTTCTAACAGCGCAGGATTAAGAGTAGGCTTCTTTAGTAGTGAGGTGGTACGGGCCTCTTTGAAGAGTGTAGGAAATGTACCAGTGGTGAGAGATGAGTTGATATTGTGAGTCAGAGAGGGAACAACCGATGGAGAGATGGCCTGGAGGAGAAGGGTGGGGATGGGATCTAGAGGGCAGGTAGTCGGGTGGTTAGAAGAAATTACCTTGGAAACGTCCTCTTCAGATAGGAGAGAGAACGAGGGGAACAAGCATGTGTCTGGGGATTGACTGTGGTAAAGAGGCGGCGGCGCAGAGTATTGATTGCTGATGGTGCTCGTTTTCTTTACAAAGAACGATGCAAAATCGTAAGCTGTTAAGTCTGATGGAGGTGAGGGGGTAGGCGGGCAAAGGAGAGCAGAAAAGGTTTTAAAGAGAGTACGAGGGTCAGGAGAGTTGTTGATTTTAGTGTGGTAGTATTGGGTTTTCGCAGAGGAGACATCCGCAGAGAAGGAAGAGAGAATAGACTGATAGAGACAGAGGTCAGTAGGTTCTTTTGATTTGAGCCACTTTCTTTTAGCAGACCTGAGAGAGGCGCGATGCTCACGGAGAACATCAGATAACCAGGGGGCAGAAGGAGATGCACGAGATGGCCTAGATCTAAGAGGGCATAAGCTGTCCAAGCAGGAAGTTAGTGTGGAGCAAAGGGTGTGGGTGGCGGTGTTAGTATCAAGGACAGAGAGCTGTTTAGGGGGTGGGAGAGTAGCGGAGACTGCAGAGGATAGGCGGGAGGGAGAGAGTGATCATAGGTTGCGTCAGAATGTGACCAGTGGGGAGGCATGTGTAGCGTCTGGAGAAGTTAAGTCGAGATCAAGAGTGATGAGGAAATGATCTGACGTGTGCAGTGGGGTGACCTGGGAGTGATGGGTGAAGTAATAGCGTGTGTAGATGAATTCAAGTTGATTACCAGATTTATGGGTTGCTGAAGTGGGGACTCGCTTTAGGTCAAACGATGCAGTCAGGTTGTTGAAGTCAACAGCCTGTGGTTTTCCAGGTGGATGTTGATGTCTCCAAGTACCACCAGAGGAGTACCATCCTCGGGGAATGATGACAGAAGTGTATCCAATTCCTCCAAGAAGAGTCCAAGGTGCTTTGGGGGGCGAAAGAGAACTACAACATGCATTACAACAGGGTGGATGACAGTGACAGCATGAAACTCAAAGGCGGTGTTGTTGCATAAGGGTGCCAGCTGTTTAAATTTCCAGTCGTTAGGAATGAGTAGACCGGTTCCTCCACCCCTCCCTGATATGCGTGGGCTGTGGGAGAAAGTGTAATTATTAGAGAGGGCAGCCGGTGTGGCAGTGTCCTCTGGTTTGATCCAGTTTTCAGTAAGTGCTAAAAGAGAAAGACCAGAATGTTTTGCAATAGCTGTGATGAAATCTGCCTTGTTTACAGCGGATTGGCAGTTCCATAAACCAATTGGAAAGGTAATAGAGGTAGTGTTGGATGCTGAAAGAGTACGCAGGTTGTTAGCATTAGCCATGCGTGGCCTTCTGCATATTACCGTTGGTTTACGAGATGTAATGACAGTGTGGATTTGAAAACACATAGTGAAAAAATGAAGGAATTTACAAGACAAAATAAAAAAAGAACCAAGAGGCAAAGACGGACTATTTGTCTTATTAATGCTGAAGTTACAATATTTGGTATTAAATGCTAAACTTAAATCACATGTCAGCAGTATGAGTCCAGCTATGACACGTCAGAGGGGATCTGGCCCTTCCGGCTGAGCCTGGTTCAATCATGGGAGTTTGGGTTCCTCGCCACAGCAGGGCAGTGTTGGCCTGCTCACCGGGAGACTGAATTTATTTATTTATTTAGAAATTAGATATTATTTATTAGTATGATCTTACTCGTTGTATAAATACCATGCACTGTGCTGTGTTTTACCTTTTCTGTTTTTCCTGTTTGCCCCTGTAAAGCTACTTTGGAACAATGCACATTGTGAAAAGCGCTATATAAATAAACTTGATTTGAATTGAATTGTAGCAAATCACAAGGAAACACCATGATGGTGACTCATTAGAAGATTAAGTAAATAAAATGTAACTGAGTCTGTTCTTTCCTCCGAATTAAGTATTTAATGTTTCTCGCACAGGACTCTTAATTTGAAATTTCCTTGACAAGAAAGGGAGCATTCGTCTTACTTTTAGTTTATCTCTCAATATGCTTCATGTGACTGCTGCTCCAGTTTTTCTATAATGTTCATGCCTTCGAAAGCATTGTTAGTAAGTAGATATTGTCAAATGTGTAAATTGAGAACATTCTCTTTATTTTTTACACTATATTGGTAATAATTAAGTGTTGTTTAGTACATATTTGTACAATATGTAAATTCTGCTCTTTATAACTTTGTGTGCAAATGGTTATATTCTGTTTACTAAGAAAACTTTTTTGTGTTTTACCTTTTTTAGTTTCACTCTCATTCAAAGCACGTTGGAGTAAACAAGGAGTTTTGGAAACTATACCCTGACTCTTGTCTTCTTTTGAGTGGAGTTTGACTTGCTGCTAAATTGTGTTCACACATGGAGAAACGCACAAAGAGAGCAGTGTAGAGTCAAAGAAACAAGATAACTCAAAAATATAGATAATTGCTTTTTTTTTAGAGTGTACGACAACAAAATACCACAATATAAGACGATTGTCCACAGAAACATGTGCGCTTAGTTTGTTTGTAAACAATATTTGTAAGGATTTTAATTTAACCCACCATTACAACACTGCTCACAAAAATAAGCATGAAAGGACTCCTGTCACACCAACATTTGGTTACAGGAGGAGTGCAGATATCCTGGAATGAATTTTAGTACGGAACACTTTTGTTAACCAAAAGCTTAAGGCAAACTTCATTTGAATGAGGAAGAGAACTGAACACACGTGAATGTTTCGTTTGAAAAAAATGTAGGTGAACTATCCCTTTAAATTTTGAGCAAATAAACGAGTAAAAATATACATATTTACTTATTAACATTAACTATTTGCATCAAAATAGTCGGACCGATGGATAATGGACCGATGGAATGATGAGAAATAAAGCTAAGTGAGTCCAGGGACACGATCTGAGAGCCTCATCATATAAGAATCATCACTTTTTGCTTCTCTGAACGTCATTGTTCCGACCCAGAAACAGAAAACACAAATGAGATGAGATAACATCACATGTTGACATCAATATTTACTTTGATGTTTCAGGGCCGCCGGCTGTCACACATTGGGTGTACGACTCACTCATTTGACTCTGTTGTCAAGCTCTCACGCCACACATCTGTTTTCACACGCAGGGCCGTACCCGCTCTTCAATGTGACATCTGCACTCCTCCTCAAATATGACCTCAGGTCAGTCCGGGGGAAGTCGCAGCACAGGCTTCAATATCCCTCTGGAAGCATGAGACCCCCAGCGCAGAGACGTTCCTCTTAGTGTGGTCATTGACGCAGCGTTCTCTATCATTGTTAATTGCTTGATGTTCAATGTTCATCACAGTGGTGTAGTCTAGTTTTTACTAGTGAGTATACAGTGTTTTTACCTTCCAGCCTCACACTCGCCCGTCCCAGATCATCACCATGAGCACCACCACACTAGCTAATGCATATTATGTACTGTATATGTGATCAACACCATGAGGACCACCACACTAACTAATGCATATTATATACTGTATATGTGATCAAGAGCATGAAAGATTTATTGCAAGCAAGATTTCAATAGCAATGATAGCTGGGGGGACTTGCTGGTTTTATTGATCTGTGTAACTCAGTCAGTTAAGAGCTACATTAGTACATGTGTACAATCCCTAAAGCGTACAATCAAAACACTTTTGATTGAGATCCATGTGAAAACCAGCTATATGGTCATTTATTTGTGATGTACTATTTATACATAAACCCAGCCTGATAAAAAATAGTCTTACATAAATTCTAGTGGTTTCCATTAAAATACCAATAATGAACCACAATTTTTTTTAACTCAGCTTAGTTTTCACACAATGGGGCACACAATGAGTACAAGTTGTGTCTATTATTGACATTGATAGTTTACTATAATAATTAACAATGAGCATTTGTGCAGTTTTATCAAGCACCCGTTGCTGGCAGTGTGTCTCTAGCCTGACACTAACCGTAAGCAGTTTGAGTTATCATTGTGATACAGATCAACTTACCTTGTCAATGAGAGTCAATGTTTACCCAAAACAGCTTAGTTACAAACTGTCATTAAAATATCTTCATGTTCAGCACAACAAATAAATGTATATTGTTTGTAAGAACTGGAGGGTGAGCAAATGATGAGAAAATGTTCAAAGGTAGTCCTCATCTCCAGAGAGGAAGAAGACATGGGGGAAAAGAACTCACATCGAGCACCTATGAGTGTACACAAAATAATAGACTCTACACTAAACATTCTTTGTTCCAGTCGCATCATCTCCTTTGATGGGAGAACATTTTGAATTCAGAGGTTTACAGAGTATATTCAGCAATATATTATGAACTTTATGTACAGGACACTCTAGGTAAACTCATCTTTAATGTTGCTGCAAGAACCTCCAGTAGTAGCTAAGCTCAGATCTGCAGATAACAGAAAGAGTGTTTGAGATACTGTACAAACTCAAAATCTCTTCAACTGGAATCTCTTTCTCTGAGCTTTACATGACGTCAGTGGGAAATGCACAAAATGTACATGATGAACTGTGAAGATGTTATTCGTCAGGTTCAAAACAATAAGTATAGTCGTTGATCTTTTCAGGTTCTAGGAAACGTGTGTTTTGAAACTTTCCACATTGACGTCAACATTTGATGTTATCTTTTCTCATTTGTGTTTTCTGTCTCTGGTTTAAACAGAATTTCACTAGAAAATGATATTCATATATTCAAAACGCGTGATAACCACCAGAAGAGAGGAGATGAAATCCATTGAATCAATAATACTTTTGTGTTTGCAATCACTAATGTAAAAAAAATTACCATTATAATGATCAGTGCTTGCTTTAGTTATTTTTACAGCTCAAATATTTTTAACATCTGAACCCGGACACACAAAGACTCAACAATGATGACAACCGACAAAAAGCAAACTTCACCTTCACATATTACAGACCACTGTCACTTTACTTCTGTCATACATTCCCTTAAAGAGACAGCGCACTTCTCTCATGATCCTGTGAACCCGTATTACACCTGTAGGTCATAAAAGATGTCTAGTGAGATTATTTTAATTCAAGTGAATTATAAGTGTTTTAAATATATGTATTGAAGAATTATATCACACCTGCCTCCTAATATCTTTTATTCACTGTGTTTTACTGACGCTGATTCATGACTCGTACGTGACACTATGCAAATAAGATGAGAACAGATACCTCATTTATCCTCATTTTAGTTCTGTTTATTATTACAACATGTGGAAAATATGAAAATATACAAATAAGCAGGATGTAAAATATGAAAATATTTCTTCCTAGTGAAAAACCCAAATGATGGGAGGTGCTGAAGATCAGATCTGAAATAATAACACATAAACATATACAGAGAGAGAGACAGCAGCAGATTCAGGAGAGAAACACACAAGAGATGAAGAGTAAGAACTATTTACACTCTCATTTTTATTAATATTATCCTTTTGATATGAATCTGTTTTATAAACATTGTGATAGTTTTAACACTTAGAGACATTTATAAAACATAACTGACACTGTGTAATAACCTTTATATCACATGTATTTGATACATATTATATTATAGTTTAAACAAGTAACATTTTGTAAATACTTTTATTATTTATGTATTATGGTTAACAAAATGTGATTCTTTACATTTAATGTTTTTGATGTGTTTCTTATTCAGAAATGGCTCAGACTCTGTATTTCAGTCTTCTTGTCATTGGTGAGTTTTTGTTTCTGGTTTGATCTTTGTTTTATGTGAATAGATTCTGTATGTTTAATAAAGACTCAAACTCTCTCTTTCAGCTCTCTGTTCATTATCTGAAGGCATTCAGCGCAGCTATCACTATATGAACATGAAAATGAACTGAACTGATGCTCAGAGATACTGCAGAGAGAACTACACAGATCTGGCCACAGTCAACAACATCAATGACATGAACGAGCTGAAGAAGACTGTGAATCACTATCAGTAGTTTATCTGGATATGACTGAAGAGAACAGATGTTTATAAATGGAAGTGGTCTCTGGGTGATCCTGTGAAATATCTGAACTGGGAAACTAAACCATCAACTGACACAAATAATTGTGCTGTTATGAGAAATGGAAAATGGAAAATGGCGTCAGCAGAAGTGTAAACATATGCTGGGATTCATCTGCTACAATGGTGAGTGATTTCAGATGATGTAAACAACGCTGGTCCAGAAGAACTTCCAGTCTCAGTTTTTTAACACAACAAACTGAACATTTATAACCAATAAACCAAAATGTGAAACTAATATCTTCAAGATTTAAATGTGTATATAAGATTTACAAAGAGATTGTTACGGGCACTGCCATAACATTAAGAGGGAGACAACACAAAGCTCGGTCTAGGGTTTTATTTCAATAACATAAGGTAGGAACACACATTGAATGGGAAGAAATTAATCAGGTAACGAAGGAGCACAGCTCTGCCCGGACGATTGCTCCAGTCTCGCCCCTGAGTGTAACGAAGCGGCTTCCTTTAAGCACACCGTAAAGCACGGTTCTCAAACTCAGTTCCTGGAGGGCCTTAGCTCTGCACAGTTTAGCTCCAACCCTAATCAAACACACCTGATTCAGTTAATCAACATCTTCAGGATTACTAGAAACTTCCAAGCTGGTGTGGTTTAGAGCTGGTTGGAGCTAAACTGTGCAGAGCTGCGGCCCTCTTGCTGTGCGTGCGTGTGTGTTCACTATTCACTGGATGGGTTAAAAGCAGAGGTGACATATCGGGTATGGGTAACCACACCTGACAAATAGGTCACTTTCACTTCCATTTCACTTAAAAATGAATGCTCTGGACCAGTGTTTACATTACTGACATTTATTTGTGGATGTCAAGAGGATGACATGAGTTTACTAACAGATGATAGTGATGTGTCTAGTGCTTTAGGTCTTTCAACTCATTGTGTTATTTTAGCACTTTCTCATGTTTATAAATGTCTGCTTGATCTCTGACACAGAATATTCTGGATGTGAAATGAAATCTGTTGAAGGGGACTTTTATTCTGTATGTATGTACATCAGTTCAAATAAACTCCTGACGTTTAACTGCATCTGCAATCATAACAGTTTTTATAATGTTTACTTTTATTAAATGAAAGTGACAGCCTAGATACTGTCTAAATAAATGTAGCAAACTAGACTGGAATTAACTGAAACAACTCAGTAAACTAAACATTATATCATGCAGACAAAAACGAAACCACAACAAACTTTAAAAGTGCATTTATTGAAAAGATAGTTTAAAATGAATCAAATGTTTTTTTCTTTTATTCAGTAGTGTTCCCTTACGGAAAGAAAATGTATTTCCTAAAAAATAAATATATTAAAGATATGATGGTATATTAGAAAATATAAAGAATAATGTATTGTGTAAATGTAAATATATTGAATAATACATAAGGAATTACCGCTTTTCATATATTGAAAGATATAACGCAACATATTTACTTATATATCCGAATATATGTAATTTTATAAACAGTATATACTTTATAATATATTAATTTACATGTGATAAGATATGGTACTGGATGTGTAAAGATATATTGAACATAATATATTGACTCATGCCATATATAAACACATATTTCTTTACAATATACATGTTAAATATTTTAAAACGTAGCTTGTTTACAATAGCATAAGCACACCTTCTCAAACTAAGCACATAGTGACGCAACAATCACTGAACTGAAGAGCTCACAGTCTTTACTTATTAAATAAAGAAATATATAAACTTCATGATATTCGGTCAATCGTTGTCCTAATCAAGTCTACTCTTCATCACTACGGTAACCCCACACATTTAAGCATACTAGAAACCCTTATTAATTTAATAATACAGCATTAAACAGTATCAGATCTCCCACCATATTAATATTCAGCAAAAATACATGAAATAACACCTACATTTAAACTGTTTTACTGACCTTTACCAGTCAGAAGCAAAGCATGCTGGGAACTAGAAATCTGCTTTAACTCATTCTATGAATGTGTCCACATGTGTAAACTACACAATCACATTTATATGGGAACATCTATATGCAATATATACCCAAATCTAATGAATTTTAGATTTATTTTTGACTTCGTTTCTATATATGTCTATATGTTCAATATATAGCCATACATTGTCAATGCATATACTGCTGTGTATTGGAAAATATTAGCACTAGCTTCCAATATATGGAAATGTATTTTGTGATATATCGCATTACATTTTGCAGTGTATTCAATATCCGTTTTATCATCCAAGTCTGTGTGATCTCAAGCAGGAACTAAAAGTGTAAATTCCTGATCCCAGGTGGCCAAAAAAGTCAATAGTCATGTGTTTGTTTTCTAGTATCATGTCAAATGAATACCGTTAAATAAGCCACTTATTCATATGTATGCATATTTTCTAACTTATGTTTGATTAAAGAGTAAGTAGCATATGATTTTTAAGGTCCTACTTTAGTTTATGGAGTGTCCAACAACATGTTTATGTACATAGGAGGTGTAAAAACACTATTATGTCATAATAACTTGTCATAGCGTTCATCATGTGTCGCAAATGGAACGCCTACCATCAATGCTGGATTACTGTTTACAGGTTATACAGTGTATAGATGGAGATGGAAGGGATTTCACTTTACCAGTTTGAGCCCGAGTCTGACGAAGAAACATCCAAAGACGATAGTAGATAATAGATGGACGATAATAGATTGAACACTTAAATTAGCAGGGTTCATAGGTAGATAAACAAAGTGTAATACCCCAGAAATAACGGTATATGTTAACGTTAGCGTTATATACATTAGCTAAGCACAGACATAAGGTACACAAACATTTCTTTAAGTTCAGACCAAAAAATATAGTCACACTTACAGGTTGTGATTCGGTGGAGCTAACAGGTCCAAATAGAGTTGGTATTTCCCTTTTTCAAGGAAAGTCTTTTAATATATCCTGCATTGAAAATGAATTGTGACCATTGTTTCCTCAGAATTTCTTCCTTTGGTAGTTTAAATAAGACGCACTTAGTTTCACAACCTAGAGCACAGGTTCTAGACATGGTGAACACGGATCACGGACAAGCGACAGTGCTTTTTAACAATCCAATAACTTTGTTATTTATTCACCTTCGGACTTACAACTTGGCAGACTTCTTACTGCTTACATGGCAATGTAACACACTGGATGAAATGTAATTTTCATGATCTAATGCTACTTACTCTTTAAGAAGTTATAATAAGTTTCCGAATAAAATGGAAAGATTTATAGAGTTAAATTGCTGAATGTGGGTCATCCCAGCGTGCACTTTGATGTTGAAAAGATATAAAACTGACGTGAAACCTTTTTTTGATGTCAATTTTAAGTAAAGGTGCTTGCTGGGATGTCTTGTCCAGGTATTTACAAATCTCTCTGATTGAACAGTGCAATTGGAGGTTGATCATCATCAGATATTAAATGTTTGCAACAAGAAGTCCAGACCTGTTGTTCAAAAATGACAAAAATATTTTAATCAAACTTAATATTTATTGATCAACTTCAGGAGGACAGTATCTCTTTTAGTCACTGACAGAACAAAGTCAGTGCTGCAGAGACACTGATGATGTGCTGAATGTGGCTGTCGAGAGGCGGGGCCTGCAGGAAATATTGGGTCGTTTTATTAGAAATTGCAATTTCAGAAAAGAATCGCAAAAAAACACAGAAAAAGAGAAACCTTTAAAGGAAAGCTACCACAAAAGCAGTTTGAAGACGTTTAAACAGCAAAACAAGTGGGTATACAGAGTATATACCGTAGATCCTGAGAATTGTTTATGTGAAAAACGCTGCGAAAGACGTATAGTGGTGATTTCAGTGCTTCTATTGCAAACTGAAAAATACACCGGCCTCAGTCTTACTGCAGACATATGGAGTAATGCATGTATTTGTTTCTAAAGGAAATCAATCCCACGGCCATCTGCATGTGTACACTGTCTGTCATGTTTCTCCTTGTTTTCATTAATGGATACAGAAGAATGAGAATTTTGGGATTGACCCCAGATGTATGATGACCACTTTATGACGACTAGCCCGAATGTAAAACTCTTAAACAACTGGTCATGCTTTTTATTGAATCTGCATATAAGACTTTCATTTGCCTGACATTTCAGTCTGTTTGGTAAATGTAGCTTTAGTGTCCCCGTAAAATGTTATTTTTACAACTCAGTACTTTCAAAATACTTTCTCTAGGTTGACACAGCCTGGAAGATTTTTAAAGCACATAGTTAAAGCACGCTTATGAGCTTTACAAATGGATATTAAGGAAGGAAACACTGATCACCATGATGGTGACTACTTAGAATATTAAGTAAATAAAACTTATCTGAGACCAAACAACAAGATAACTGTGAGAATTTAGGTTTTGCCTGTGTCCCATACATATTGTGTGAAATGTGTTGCAATGATTATTGTTCACAAATCATATTATGAGAGATGTATTTCAATGATGATTGTGCATGCATTATGTCTAACGTTACTTAAGGTCAAGTGCTGACCTAGTTAACAGAATATGCAGACTCATGCTGCCTTATATGTACTTAGTTAACAGAATATTCAGAACATCGTGCTGCCTTATATGTACTTATAAGAAGATCTAAGAACAAGGATATAACCCACGTGAATAATATTAATAGTTTCAATGACATAGTTACTTCCTCTTTTATGGATATAAATATTGGAACTATATTCAATAAACTTTGGACTCTGATTGAACTGCACATCTCTGTGTCTGCTCATTCTTGGTCTCCTGGATCCAGAAACTCTGAAGGTTCAATCGACTAGACTCTTCAACTTAGAATAATCAAACTTAGATTTAAGGGACAAGTAAGAAATAATCTTACAATAACTAAAACAATTAAGATTAGTGATCAATATAAAACATTTGTGCACAGATTATATTCATACTTCAAGAGAATACATGTGCGCTTGGTTTGTTTAGAAACAATATTTGTAAGGATTTTAATTAAACCCACCATTACAACACTGCTCACAAAAATAAGCATGAAAGGACTCCTTACACACAACATTTGGTTACAGGAGGAGTGCAGATATCATGGAAAGAATTTTAGTACAGAACACGTTTGTTAACCAAGAGCTTCAGGTAAACTTCATTTGAATGAGGAAGAGAACTGAACACGTAAACGTATCATTTTTAAATAAACTTTCATTTAATTATAGTTGAACTATCCAAATAAATGAGTAAAGATAAAAAAATATTCACTTATTAACATTCAACTATTTGCATTTAAGATAGTCTGACCACAACTTATAAACACACTTTTAAGCCACATATATGTTGCAGTGAAGGTCTGAGGAGGATTTAATCATTTTTTAAATTTAACCAATAAATGTATTCACTGTAAGACATTTACAAATATATTGATTGTCATATGAAATAATGAAAACACACACTTCTATTAATATATCAATAATGTACTGATGGAATGATGAGAAATAAAGCTAAGTGAGTCCAGAGACACGATCTGAGAGCCTCATCATATAAGAATCATCACTTTTTGCTTCTCTGAACGTCATTGTTTTGACCCAGAAACAGAAAACACAAATGAGATGAGATAACATCACATGTTGACATCAATATTTACTTTGATGTTTCAGGGCCGCCGGCTGTCACACATTGGGTGTACGACTCACTCATTTGACTCTGTTGTCACGTTCTCACGCCACACATCTGTTTTCACACGCAGAGACATTCCCCTCAGTGTGGTCATCGACGCAGCATGGAGTTCTCTCAAAAGTGAACGGCTGAACAACCCGTTGACTGTATCACGAAAGTCTACCAGATCTGTTTTTTAAAGTCATGCCTACAATTTATATGTTTGTTGTTTTAAATACATATATATTTAAGAAATAAACCACATCAACCTCAGCTGTGTCTGTTTTCTTGTATTTGCTGGCTGACACACATCACACATGCAAATAAGGGAACACACACCTTGCTTCTTCTCATTTGAGTTTTTTCATTACATAATAGACAACAGGAAAGTCGGTGAGCAAGTATACAAATAAGCAGGATGCCAAATATGAAAATAAGTCTTTCTAGAGAAATACCCAAATGATGGGAGGTGCTGAAGATCAGATCTGATATAATAACACATAAACATACACAGAGAGAGACAAACAGCAGCAGATTCAGGAGAGAAACACACAAGAGATGAAAAGTAAGTATTTACATTCTCATTCTTATTAGAATCATTCTTGTGAAATTACTGTTTTTGTGAATTGATCTGAAAATAACTTTTAATGAAACTTTATCAAGAACTTATTCTCTGAAGAGATACAGTAGTGATAGAAATGTTGACTTTTAACCTCATTGACTTTTATACATGACAGAAACTAAGTAAACCTTTATGTCATACTCACAGATTTAATTGTTTTAAATTTTGCAAATTAATTTATGTTGGATGACAAAATTGTGAACAAACAGAAGTTTAACATTTGAGGTTTTCAATGTGTTTCTTCCTCAGAAATGGCTCAGATTCTATATTTCAGTCTTCTTGTCATCGGTGAGTTTGTGTTTCTGGTTCTATGTTTGATTTAAATATCAGGAGAATTGAAACCAGAGTTATCTGTCTGTCCTTTAATAAATGTTCTCTAAAGGGACAATACTTTATTACGTGTATCCCAATCCCCACGCAAAAACATGTCCAAATGATGTCTTTGTTGACTTTGAAAATATGTCCCTTTAGGGCCAAAAGTGAAAGGTTTTTCTACATCTATTTATGACATCTTCTGAACGCCTAATATGGAAGTAAATGAATTGACTGAGATTGTTCAAAATAAATTGAGTTGAATTATCTGAATGCAGCAAGTAACGATTGAATCAATGTTAAATATTGTTGATTTGTCAATGTTAATGGCATTGAATCAATATCACTATTAATCTAGAAAAAGTGTTGAACTTTCTACACACTAACATTATTGTGATCAGTGTTTTCATGTTTTCATTTGTGGTCTTGAATACTGAAATACATTTGTTGTGGCAAAGACACCTAGGATCCAGTGGGATAATATGACAGTGATGATTTTTAAATAATGATTTAACCAGTATGAAATTACAACAACAAATTTAAGGTTAATGCTTTCATAACTAATGTCAAGGTTGTAGTTTATTAATGTAAAATGCCTTTTGTAAAAGAACATATCTTCTTGACAGACTAATTAGACATCAACACTCATAACACAAACCTCAACAATGGTGACAATCATCAAACTTACACAGATAAACAGATTAACCGCAATGCATGCTGGGAATCATGAATGAGTTTTGCACTATGATATTACCCAGCATGCATTTGTTGATTGTCACTATTGTTGGTTTCATACACTGATTCTTGATGTCTGGTCAGTGATTTCTGAACACATGTTGTTATTTTCAGTATCAAACCTTGATTTCTGAGCTAGGGTCCTTTGACTCCATTAATCCCCCCACACTAAATGAACATGATAGTTAACACCTGAATGAAGTTTCCCTTTATTGACACGACATGGTTAGATTCAGATGGTAAATATCATATTAATTTGGGTGTCCACCTCAGAGAGAATCACCATATTTATTACTAAACCACTATATTTCTAAAATATGACATTACCATATCACTTATTGTTACTGCTGTAATTCTGTATTAAATTATGAGATATTTAATGCTTTCAAAATCTTTACTTTTTCTAAATATTTGTGATGTATTGTGATATGAAGAAATATTAATGACAGTATATTTATTGAACAAAAATGAATGATTTTATTCTTTCAAATAAACAAAAAGTAGAATATACTTTGCTAAAGTGATTATTTTGAACAAGTATTTGCTTAAACATTATTAAAGCCAGATTATTTTATCTTAAGTATTTCAACGATACGGTGTGCCTTATACCCCAATCCTCATACATTTATACGAGATAAACTAAATTAACCATTTAGGATTCATTTTCACATAAAATCTGTTGCTCTACAAATGTTAAACACAAACATATATTTTTTTCTGCAATCTTTCATTATGTGTGTAGTAAAAAGCGAAGAATCCTTTGGTGTGCCTTTAGCCTCGTTGTACCCTACAACACACCGTGAAAAACTTTATGTAGGAAAAAATGACTTGTGCATATAGCTAAACATATAACGTTACGAAACAAACATCGACAAGTATAAATTAGACAGCACGCCGCCGAAAAATATCTAAATAACTTATATTTGACGGTCAAATGACCTGTAAACTAAGTCCGTCATCATCATTTCTTTCATAGCTAGACCTTTACCTCAGAGCAGAGACTGTTCAGCGGATGACATCACAGCATCATGAGAGCAAACTGTTCTGTGCTCTTGAATTACTCTCACTATACTTTAGACATGATCTGAGCAGCACTGCAGGAGGCAGAACAGACCTGTTCTAACAGTGAAAAGCAACTTATCTCCATTAAAAATAATATCTGAAAGTTTTAAAATATTATTATTTTTACCCTTTGGTTATATCTGAGGGCCCTGAGGGTTCATTGCTGGTTAGTTGAGATATGAAGCAATAGCACCGTATATCTCAAAACATGCACACATTAATAACATAGCACAGAGCGTAGAGCACAACCAAAATTAAAATTCAGTCATCATTTACTCATCCTTAAGTTTTTCCAAGCCTGTATAAAATACTTTGTTTTGCAAAACAAAAAGGAAGATATTTGTAAGAATGTTATTAACCAAACAGCTCTCATCCCCCATTTTGTCACGGTTAGACAAGGGGAGAACCCAAATGCAGACAGACGGATGGTTGAGGGGTTAACATATTTATTGTCACACAGAACACCACAAAACAGGCAAAATAAACCCACAATGGGGAAAACAAGACTGGATAATATTAAACTCAAAACAAGGACACTGATTAACTAGACTAGAAAATAAACACTGGATACAAACACTAAACTAACACTTACTTGAAAACAGGAACAAGGTCTAAGGATAACATTCAGGAACAGCAAATCTCATATATGACACAACCAAGGGAGAACATACAGGTATATCCACAATGAAGGTATCACATACAATGAACGTGCACAAGACAATGAAACATGAGGACTCTTCATAGGGAGACAGACAAAGCCATGACACATTTACTGCCCTAGTGGGGAAAATAAATGTTTGGCTAATGACATTTTTCCAAATATCACATCAATTTGACACTTAACACAAACTACCCCAAATCAACTTATTTACAACATATATCCTTGAATTTTATGACAAGGGTGTGATCTACCACACCTCAAAAAAATATCACTCTAAAATATAATGTGCTATTTCAACCTATCGTTGGGCCAAAAATGGAAAAAACGAAACTATTGTGTAAAATTAACCCAGATTATGTTTATATTTGACCAGAGAATGGGTTAAATAAGCCATTATTTTTTGAGTGATGGGACACAGGCAATCAAAATAAAAGTTGTTTTTCACTCGATAGCAACAAGTGTACAAAATATGGTTTGAAATGTTCTCTCAACAAAGGAAATAAAACAACAGTGGTTAGTGCATTCATTTGTGTAATGAATAAAGTTAAGTCTAAACATGTTACTAATGTTTTGTGATGACTGACAAACTATTGGGCTTTGAAACTTTTGGTCACCATGATTGAGGTTTATGATTTCAATGTTCAGGTCTAACTGTACAGAGTGATGAAAAGTATAATAGCACACAATAATGTGCATAACGAAATAAATTTTAGTTTGGTAAAGGTTAAAACATTCATTTAACTGACTCAAAATCTTACTGCATCAGACTGACGTATGTCCTGTTGCTTTCTCAATTATGCTCATGGTGTAAGTCTGATGTCTATTAAAATGTGATGTAATTCTGAGTCCCCAACTGGAGCGCTCATCTCTGAGACACTCACAGACTCAACTCTGTCAGAATCTGCTTCTTCAATACAAATGTTGTGTCAGTAAATTATGATTGATTGGTGAACACCCACCACTGCTTAGATCAGCTCTGAGTAAATGTGTTTTAAAGAAACTCTCTCTTCTATTTCACAGCTCTCTGTTCATTATCTGAATGCTCTCAGCGCCGCTATCACTATATAAACATTAATAAGACCTGGACTGAAGCTCAGAGATACTGCAGAGAGAACTACACAGATCTGGCCACAGTCAACAACATCAATGACATGAACCAGCTGAAGAAGACTGTGAATAACAATCAGAAGGTCTGGATTGGACTGAAGAGAGACACAGGTTTATAAATGGAAGTGGTCTCTGGGTGATCCTGCGAAATATCTGAACTGGGAAACTGAACCATCAACTGACACAAATAATTGTGCTGTTATGAGAAATGGTACATGGCTTCAGCAGGACTGTAATGTGAACATGAGTCTCATCTGCTACAATGGTGAGTGACAGCAAACCTTCACGTCACAAAACATGATCATAAGATAACAATAAAACATCACAGTTAAGACACAGAACATGTGGGGCAGATGAACAGGGTTGGACACCTCAGATTAAAGCAAATCTGCACAAAAAGTCCATGTGACACAATAGCATCACTACATCTAACTCACTTCTCGTCTCTAACTCACTTCTCATCTCTAAATCACTTCTCGTCTTCCACTCACTTCTCGTCTCTGACTCACTTCTCATCTCTAACTTTAGGTGCATCAAAGGATTTAATAATCTGTCAAGCACAGACTTTAATTCTCAGCTGTGGTGAGTTTGTATGCTGTCCAATGATTTAAAGGCCTGATAACATGATGACAGAATAAAGATGTTAATGTGACTTTTTATCAACAGACGAGGGAACTATTCAAATCCTTTCAGCCAATTACGGGCGTATAGACGCTCAGACCTGCTCTACTGGAAGACCACATGAACAGCTCTTGAAAGAGAGGTGCAGTCAGAATAGATCCCTAACAGTGGCCACTCTGTAAGAACTCTAAACATTATTAAAGAGCTGTCAAATATTATCTGAAAACGTTTTATATATTTTTGCTGTTCTTGTATTTATTAACACAGATGTGATGGACAAAAGAGTTGTTCTTTGGTTGTGAGCGATGCAGTTTTCACAAATCCTTGTCCTGCATATTACAAATACCTGACTGTGTCTTATGAGTGTGTTGCAGCACCACCAAGTGAGTTTTAAACCCAACTGACACCTAACTCTTATAAAAATATACAGCAGTAAAGTTGAAGTGTATTTAAGATTTATTAATTTATTAAGTAAGTAAACAATTAACCGTCTGCTAGTAGTGTACCTGTAAGTTTACTATTTTAATAGTGTTGGGGACTAAACTGGCCCTCTGCACTAATACTTGATATCTGTGTTTGTCTGATTCACCTATAAGGTAATTGCTGCATATATTTTTCTATAGTTTATGACACCGTTGTTTAAACATGTTAGGCAAAGTAAACAAACAATTATCTGATGTTACAGTCAACATCATGTGATGTTGTTGCCAAAAGATTTCTCATTGGTCAAAGAGGGTCTTACTTGGTTACTGAGTTGACCAATCAGCATTAACCACACAAATACCTAATTTTGTTTAAAAAGGAAGAAGGTTGTGGTAAGACGTGTGAGGCAAACTTTGCAAATTGGGAACTTAAACAATATTTTTTAAACACAAAATAATAAACCCACGATGGGGTAAACAAGAAACTAAACAAGACTCACAAACAGAAAACTTCCCACGAAGGGGCAAACAAAACAGGGTCCAGTACTATCTAAATAATAAGTCCAAAACACACGGGAAACAGGAACGAGGAAATCCAGAAAACGCAATGCTCTTAACATGAGCTACAGGAAAGCTGTAGCACAAGGCACCTGAATAGCGTTAACGATGCCCAAACGTAATTGTAAATTCAATTGTGAATTACGAA